>JH720294.1:1092768-1111012 GCA_000231825.2 Tetrahymena elliotti 4EA
AAATTTACTTTCATTTTGAAGAATTAAATTTACTTTCATTTTGAAGAATTAAATTTATTTTCATTTTGAAGAACTAAATTTATTTTAATTTCTCAAATTTTTTTGATTTTCTGTTTTGGTGTATTAAATCATAAGTAGTGTAATACATTTAATGAATTCAATTTTCCCACTAGGTTCAAAAATATTTTATCTGTTACAAATCAATCAATACTGAGTTATCTAGTTAATAAATAATGATATGAGTTTTAAAACTTGTGTTTGTATCACTACAAAAAAAAAGCATCATTCAATTTATAAATTCTAATGAAAAATAAAAATTTATATCTGATTTTATTAAACTTAAATAGGTATCAAGGATGTGAATAACTCAATTCTAGAAATTCATAATGAATTAGATACAAAAAGCCCTGTTGAAGATGTTGAAAAAATAAAAAATGATTAAATGATAATAAATAAATCTTTATGCATTGAAAATATTGTTGGAAGATGGATTTGGAAGAGTGGTTAGCTAAAATCGGGTAATGCAATTCCATGGGAAGTTGAAATAGTTAATACACTCACAGATAATTTCTTGTGGGAATAAAATAAAACTAGTATTTTGACTGTATCTCCTGGCCTTTACTAGGTATGTTCTTTTCATTTGAGTAATTAAAATTTATTTTCGTTTTGTGAAAAATAGATTTAACTTGGATTCTTTAGTTCAAACAGACCTACTATTTAATTGTTAGTAAATGGTGAACCAGTGATAGTTTGTGGAAATGATAATTATAAGTAATTCAATTTAAATATTAATCTTTTTATTGATTTTAATTCAAATAAATTTAGAACTGTAAGTGGTAATGTTATTGTCAAAGAAAATTGTAAGTATCAAGAAAGTACTATTGTTGGTACTTCTGTTAATGAGTTCTTTACTTTACCTCCTAGAGCAAGAATAAGTATAGTTTATCTTAATGGTGATAAAGGTGAGGGATTCATAGGTTTAAAACGCTTATGATCAAAATCTACAAGCAAAAATTTTGTTCAAAGAGAAATTTAAACACAATTTTATTATTTTTATATTGATTAATTACTAAATTTTACACACTTATTTCTTACTCATTTTGTATATTAAAAGTTAATTACAAATATATATATTGTATTTACCAAATAACTCAACTCTTTGTCTCTATTTTAAAAAAGATTTAAACACAAAGCATTCTTGAATGATATTCATTTAAATTTATTAATCTTTTTAATTTCTAATTGATATTTCGCTTTTTTGTTTAATGATAGCTATTGAATCAACTATTGAACAAAAATTTTAGTACAATAAAGAGTTGATTCTAACTAATTACTTAGGCTATAAACGTATTGATTTGCTTAAGTTATTTTTAAAAGTTTTAACGAAATTAAAAAGTTAAAAGAAAAACAAACAAATATTCTATTAAAAAGTATTCATTTTTGGTCTACAAATTAATTTTAAAGATTAAGAATTAAATAGTAAATAAAATATAATTTTATATCATAAAAAAATGAAATTATTATTTCACACAAAAAACTTTAATAAAATAAAAATAATTAATAAATAACTTTTTTTTCATTATAAATATTTAAAATGATCATTTTAAAAAGGCTTTTTATTTTTCTCTGAACAAATTAAATAGAAATACAAAATCATTTTCTTGTAAAAAAATATTGAAAATATAAATAGTTTGTTGTTGTTTCGTTATTAAAGAGCTAAATTGTATAACTCTTCAATAAATTAGAAACAATATCTATGAAACAGTAATATTAGAAATAATAAAGTTTTTTTTGAATTATCATATAAGATACTTTCCAATCAATAATAATAAAATTTAATTAGAATAGTTAAAAGTAAGTAAGTAAGTAGAAGAAGGCTAATTTGGCAAAATTTATATTCAAAGCAAACATGTCAGAGTAAGAAATTGAAGCTGAGGAAGGTTAAGTTGTATAGCCAGAGGAAGTTGATGAGGAATAAGATGATATTTATCCTCCTGAAGAAGAATAAAGAAGACTTACTCACGAAATATTAAAAAAAGGATTGGAAAGAATTGGGAAGATATGGACAGGAAAGAATTATGCTTTTGTTAATTTGAATTGCGAAAAAAAGAAGATTAAAAATTTATTTGATATTTTGTTTGAGTATCCTCATTTACGTTAGATTAACTTAAGCAATAATTGGATTTCAGACATATCAACTGTTACAAGTATTAAGTATCTGACTCATCTTAATTTAACAAACAATTTTATTGCAAATTTGGATGCATTCAGAGTTCCTGATACTCTTACCTTCTTGGAAGATTTAAATTTAACAGGAAATAAAATCAAGGAGTTGGTTAATATTGAAGCCAAAAACCTTTTAAGACTCAATCTGAGCTCTAATGATATTACAACATGTGAAAATTTCACAGGACATTAAAGCATTAATGTGCTTATTTTGAAGAAGAATAAACTTTAAAATCTCAAAGGTGTTTAAAATATGAGAAACCTTGAGCAACTATATGCAGCCGAAAACCCAATTACTAATTTTTATGATTTAAATAACCTTCCTCATTTGAAGAAATTGCATCTTAGAAAAACTGAAATAAAGAATTTAGATACAACAAAGCCACAAGAAGTTTAAAAGGAAGAAGGTGAAGAAGGAGGAGAAGAAGAAAACTAACAAAAAGAAGAGAAAAAAAGAATTATTTTAAGACCTGAACAAGATTAAATAGAAAAAGAACTCTTAAAGCAAATGCCTCATCTCCCTTTATTGCACTATATAAATCTTAGAGAAACCAAAGTTTATGATGCAAAAGAAGTATTCTTATTCTAGGCTTTCCCTAATTTGAGCTCTATAAATGTCTTGGGAACAGAATTAGCTGAATCTACAGAACACTCTATCAAAGAGGAATTGATTATGAATAATAAATAACTCAAGCACATCAACAAAGAAGTAGTTGAAGAAGAAGAAGTCACAGAAGCTCTCAATAAAAGAAAAGAAAGAGATGAAGAATTAGTCAGATAATATGAAGAAGAACAAGAAAGACTAAAAGCTGAAGAAGAAGAAAGATAAAGACTTTTAGAAGAAGAAAAAGAAAGACTTTTAGAAGAAGAAAGATAAAGAAAAGAAGAAGAGGCTGCAGCTGCCCAAAATTAACAATAATAAGAAGATTAATGAATTTACATTTATAAATAGAATTATACAAAATAATTAAACATTACACTCGAATAAGTTAGTATTCATCATAGCTTTTATTTTTTAGTAAATCTTAAATTAAATTCAATTAATTGATAGTTATTTAATTTATAAAATAAGATATTAAAAATATACCAATATATGTCTTAAAAATTCACCAAAAAAGTAAATATTTTTAAAAAATGTCTGCATTTTTAGCAATATTTTGAATGATTTAAAAACAATATTTTGAATGATTTAAATTAAGAAGATTTTACAGTAATAATTTAATATTTTATTTTTATTAAAACAAAATACAAAAAGAAGATAAAAGTTAAACTAGTAGGAAATAAAAAATCCAAATAAATGAGATAGCAAAAGTAAATGAAAATGAAATTAAAATACAAAATATACAAAGAAAACAAAGGAAAAATATGTTTTGGATTAATTTATTGATAGAATATTTATGATGATGATCAATCAGCATAAATTAGATAATAGTAAATAGATTTTTCATTCTATCATTCTAACTTAATAAATAGGATGTTTATTTAATGTTCTATTATTAAGATATAGCATTCTTTCATGTATTTATTTATACATTCATAATTTAATATTTTTAAAATTGTTGAAATTTAATTTGAAATATATTTTTGTTTAGGAATATTTATGTCTAATTAATAAACTATATTGAATCATCAGTATAATTTTTATTTACTATGATAATAAATTTCGGTATTTTCACCACCTGTGTTTATTCCATTATCAGTATCAGTAGCAAACCCACCATTTTTGACTTAAGAAAATTTACTTTTTATTTATTTGCTAGAGCTGGTTGATGTTAGTTATGACTGCTAATTTTAAGAAAACTGACTATTTCTTTGTTATTAACTTCTTATATTGCTGGAAAATTTCGAATTTTAGTTACTACTAATGCTCTAGCGATTACTTTTTATTGAAGTTTTATCTCCCTTATTTTAACTTTAGCTTGGCCTATTTAATTTAAATCCAGTCTTCCTAATTTCTTTAGAGCTGGATGGTGCTGAAGAATTTAAGATCAAGGGATGTTTATATATTTTTCTCCATTCATGTTTTATTTCTGTTCTATTATATCTAGCATAATCAATTTGATCATCTTTAATTAATCCAATTTCAAAAAGAGGTTTTCTTAAAATGATGAAGAAGATAAATGAAAATAGAATCAACATTCCAGCAATGATCATTTAGTATTTATCTTTCTTTAAGTAAAAATCTATTAAAAATTAAACTTAGAAAAGAATAACACCAATCATAGCATATCTTAATGCACTATTTACCTATTAATAATACAAATTAATTCATTATAATATCTTACAAACAATTTATTTTAATTTACCATAAGCCCAGAACTCTCTATCTCTCTTGTATGTATGGTGAGTAAAAGATAGGAATCTAAGCAATGTCTTAAAAAGAAATATAAATAACCTGATCCTAAAACCCAGCCTGAAGAGAGCCTTTTGAATAAATATAAATTATTAAAATTTAAAGTTAATATAACTTTACATAAATTGAAGGACTATCGATAAGACCATAAGCATTTAAGAATAGAAATATCCATATTAAAATACTTCATCTCCAGTTCTAAGATAACTTTCATCATCATTTTAAAATATTCTCTTATGATAAGTCAAGTAAGGACTGAAGTAATTCATTACTAAATCTCCTATTCTATTTATATAAACAAAAACCGAAACAGCTGCACTTTGAGAAATGATGATAGAATAAACCATTCCATGATCTGAAGTATATAATCTGTCAAATGCTTATCTAAAATCTATGTTTATGTTTCCCATTAAAATCTCATATAAAGAATCTTTTTTATTCGCAAAAAAATTTATTTATTAAATGAAATGAATTTAACTTAAAATTTATTAAAGCTTTTTATCTATTTGAAGCAGATGCACTATTATGAGTTGCAATAATTTTATTTTTATTTTAATTTGTTTTTTACTAAATTATCACTTATTCCAACTAAAAGATGTTACTTAAATTTTAGAAAAGAAATGATGAAATTAAGTATTTTTATTTATTTGTTTTTTAGCTAATAATTTATATTTTCTGGAGTTTTAAAACTCTAACAAATACTTAAAACCAAGGTCAAAGATACTTATAAAATAACTTACTTAAAAATAGTTTTTTGGATAATTTTAAATGAATAAATTTTTTATATAAAGTTTTGAACTTAATCATATTGTAAGTTTGATCGTAATAGTAAAAGAATTTTGAATAAAAAGTATACCTTAAGATGCCATAAAGAATGCAGGAACTATAACTACGTTGAATATTAAATAGAGGTAATATTTACGGAATATACTTATTTAAAATATAGAATGCCTCTAGAACTTTTCTTGATACGCTTTTATTTGGAATATGTTTAGGAAGTATGTTAAAGATAAGAAAATTTACTAACTAAATCGATAAACAAGATAACAACTTAATTTAACATGACAATAACTAGAGCTGGTAGATAAAGTTTTAATAATGGGCCAAAAGGTTTAGGAATGTAGTCAGTCCATCCAAATTAGAAGAAATCAATTCTAAAATACTTTTAAATAAATGCAAAAATTGCAGCTGGAGTTGAAAAAAACAATAGCATAAATAAAAAAAATATATTGATCAATATTCTCCTCCAAAACTATATTCCTCTTAACTCTCCTTCTAAATTTAGCCAAGCAATATCTGCTGGATCTGGAATTTCATAGCAAATAATAGAAAAGCTATTTAATAAAGATATTATTTAAATCAATAACATGATAATCTAATAAATGAATTAATACTCTTTATAGTTAGCTAATACATCACTATCTATGCTTTATGTTCTTGCCCTAGAGATATGTGTAGAAGTACAACATCTTGTGCAGCAACTTTTAACAGCTTCAAAAGCAATTTGAAGAAATGTTTTGTTTGGGCTATTTTAAAAAATAATTTAATTATTGAAATTATCCAAAAATTCAAATATTTTTCAAAAAAGCAAATATTAATTATCAAATAGATGGATCAGAATCATAAATTCTTTTTTTACCTGTACTTTTCTAGACAAAATTTAGCTGCCTCTATACTTTCAAAATTTAATATTGCATACCCAGACCCTGAATATTTCTTTTTAGTTTCTGACTGAATCTATATAAAATTATTTAAATTTGTTAACTTAATTCATCTCTAAATTCTTAATAATTGAATATAAAAAGCTAATTAATTTAATATTATTCAAATAAAATTATCAATATCTTTATCCCTCTTACCACATTAATATGTAGATCGGTTTGCTTATTTTAAAACTAAATTTAGATTGAAAAACTTTTAAAGAAAAATTTGTTTTAAGAATAATTCAATTGGTTTAGTTAAATGCCTAAAAAATCTTAAGCGAGAGTTGCTTATGCAATATACTAAAATATATATCTAATTAATAAGAGCATAGATGTTATACCCCATACTTAAGCAAAAACTTCTGGCAATTATGGATATTATATTTATGTTTATCTTAAGATATTTACTATCTAAATGAAGTAAAAAAGTACATTTTTCTAAATAAATAATAATAGAATTCTTTAAATTCCAAATGATTGTATTTGATTGAGAATTGATATGATTGTGCTTTTAAAAATAAAATATTTATGAATGTATACCTTTTGTTTTAATGATTGTTTCTTATTCTCAAAACTGAGTTTATCCAAATACTTTCTTGGAACACATAGCTTTAAAAATATTCTTCTTAGGAAAGGGACTTCTCCATGCATGACTTGTTATCCCGTTTCAAGATCTCTAAGCTTTTAAATGAGTGTTAGCATTCTTGAATAAGCAGGGATAATAGTAATTTGATCAACATATGTGTATTTTCCTTCATCTTAAAGGTCATTATCAATTTTATGTCTTAGCATTTCTCCATTTAAATCTTCTAATGGTACTCCCTCAACCATAATAGATCTTAATTTCATCCAGTCAACACCTTTACTGGTAGTCTTGCCAAATAGTGTATCAATTAATTAATTTTATAGATGCTTTCTGATAAAAATGAGCTTATTGATGAATAAGGCACTGACTGCAAACATAAAAATAGAGAGTTTATATGGGAGAAATATAGAATCTATGTAATAATAATAGTAGGGATTTAAATTCAAGGAATAAAACAAATTCCCTGCTCCCAAAATAATGCATCCAAGAACTATAACTTATCCCAAGAATTACAAAAATTTTCTCTATAAATAAAGATAGCAATAACCATCAAATCCTATATTTTCTATCCAATACTTTGGCGAAAAATCAGAAATCGCTTTGAACATTAATGAAATAATATCTCTAAAGCCTTCAGCCTTGTAAACTTCCTTTCTATTATGAAGGAAGGTCTAGCAGCTAGATTGTATATTTCCTTTAGGCACATAATTATCATAATTATCTACCCAAACCATTTTCCAAATGCAAAGACCAAAGATTAATATAAAACTATTCAATCCCTACTAGGCCAGAAATACATAAAGATTATTCATTTCTTGCCTGTATAAAAAATGTCAAATAAAACCTTTTTCTTAATAATTGCAATATAATTTATCCTAAACTTAATATCTTAATTGAGTTATTCTCAATATTTAAACCACTCCCTACTTATTTTATTTTAGTTTGTTAACTTTAAGAGCTATTTAATTTAATCTTTCTATTTCTCCTATTGTTCAACTTCAATAAATTTAATGATCTATGTAGTAGTTTTAGAAGATTTCTATTCTATTTAATTTCTAAGCTATCCCTTTATCTTATCTATTTATACTTTTATATTCTTTATTAATTTCTATAAATACTTAAAATTGTGCGAGCAAAGCCAACTATTGAATATTGCTAAATATCTGCACAAGGGCACTATCTGATAACAAAAAAGAGTATCTTTATTTAAAAATTAATTTTTCTGTTTTTTTTTCTTTATTGTAAATCAAAATAATTTGATAAATTCATCGCTAAATTTTATTCTTAAATATTGTAAACTAAGCTCATAATGAATCATTGAAACTATCAATCAATCAATGAATTAATCAAACAAGCAAATAAACAAATAAACAAAAATATTACTAAAAATTAAATAATCTGCATGATTAAATATTGGCAATCAAAAATTTAACACAAATATCTATCTAGCTAGATTCATAAATAATACAAACTAGTTTCTAAATTTTTACCTTAATTTTTTATTTTTAAAATTCTGTCTTTAGGTTCGTATCAAGAATTTCTCAATATTTATTCTGATTTTATATTTTCTTGCAGTTAAAACAATATCTAATTTTAATCATATTGAATTTTATGTAAGCTGTGATTATACTTCTCTTAATTCCAAATATTTTAAGAAAACATTATTTTTATATCTACTCCTTTTCTAAGTTTTTTCTATTCAAGTAAGTAACATGAGTTAAATTATTTTGAAATCTGTAAATATAAAGTAATGATTCATTAAATTTAATCTTTAATTTGCCAATTATGTAAATAAAAATATAAAATTAACAAAATAAAGCATTTTATATTTAAAAAATGTTATATTTCTAAGTTAAACATTCATCTGATTTGCATATTAATTAACTTTAAATTTATTTATTTTAATTTAGCTCAATTTGTAAACTAGTTATATTTACAATAATTAAATTATTAAAAGAGTTCTAGTTTATTATCTACTAACAAGAAATAACTTTCTTTATCTTTTATCTATTTTTAAATTTTTCTTTTTTGTGTTTATTTAATAATTCGAAATTTGAAGGAATAAAAAAGAATAATTTTGATTAGGAATGGCCATGGTCATGATTGATCTAGATGATTGAAAAATGTATATTGGATGGATGGACCATTAGATCAAAATTTATGGGATGGATGGATCAAGATCTAATTTGTCTGATAAGACCAATCAAAAATTAACGATTCCTAATTATAAGTTTACAATTTTCCAATCCAGACCTTGATCTCAAAAATTTTTGGATGGACCTTTTGATCTAAATTTATGGGTGGAAGGATCAAAATTTGATATGTCTGAATAAAATTAAGAAAAAAATAATCAATAAATTTTCTTTACTTTTTCTTAAATTGTGTGTACTTCACTATTTATTAAATAATAATGAAAAAAATTATTTATTTTATTACAGAACAAATGAGATCGTTTAACAACTATACCGTTTTCTTAATAAATTTAGGTTTGTTGTAAATTATTTTAATAAAATAATTAAAGGAATTACCATTAAACGTTTATAAATTATATTTCTTAATTATTTTTAAAAATTGATCTTAGTATTAAAGTAACCTTCAATCAAATTTAATGCATTTAATAAGTTCTAATCTAAATATGATGAATGTCATTTTGATATTAAAAACTTTAGCTTATTTTTTGAGTAATTTTAACTTGATAACTCAACTTAATAAAAGAAACAATTTTATTTAAGGTTTTTTAATTTTTTTGGTATTTGATTTACTAAGACTTTAAACTGAAAAACTATTAAAAATAATAGCCATTATGTGATATTTTAAAAATGATTTGAATGTATTTTGAGAATTATTATTAGTATTATAAAGTAGCCAGCAAAAATTGATATTAAAAATAGACACTGATGAATATAATTATGAATATATAAAGTAAATTTTTTAGAGAGAGATTACAATTATAAGATGCTTGTTTAATATTTGATTTTTTGATAATTAGATTAACTTTTCTACAGATCTTTAGTTTATTTAATTACTTGTATTTTATTATATCATTTTTCTTCTTTTTTTGTTAAATTGTGTTAAGGTTATGCATAAGGTTCACAAATATTTAATCCATATTATTTCAATTAGTTTATCAAGTCATATGTTAAAAGCTTTGAATACTCATCTTTATTATTCTTTTTATCTTTCTTACTTCTTTTGTCCATCTAAACATATCTTGATTAATGAATTTGATTTATTATTTCATCTAAAAATTTATCTGTCAACATTCCAACCATTTTATAAGCAGATTCGTCTGTGCTCTCAAATCCTACTTCTTCTAATACTTTTTATACAAGGATAGGAGGAATTTTTGCATTATAGTCCACCATCTATTGCATCAAATAATCGAATTTCTTGTTTGGCTTTACATCTTATAACTCTATATTAGACTAATTCTAATCTTCCATTTTCTTTAAACCTTCTATAAATTGTTGCTAATAAACAAACTCTTAGATTTTTTAAATTAAAAAATTTTTTATTCATAACAAATCGAATAATTTTTGTATCTTTCGCTCACTTTTTATAATTAAAATTTTGAACACCAAATCTTATTAATACTATTATCAGTAAAACTATCCATCATCATTCATAAAATAAAATAAATTGTTTTATTTTTAATTGGGCTTCTTTAAATAAGAAGAAAGTTATGATTAGGAATTTTCTTCAAGACTTAAATAAAATATTCAACAGATAAAATTTTAAATTATTTGATACAAAGTATCGATCCTATCTATTTTTGATAAGTTCGAAACTTAAGATAAATTACTAAATGATCTAATCAAAATGAAATAATCAATCAATCTCAAATCATCTTAAAGAGTTTATTGATGATATTCAATGAAATAATGAAATGATAATTTTTGGATTTCGTCAATTTTTTACATTTTGATTTTGTTAAAATTTATCAAGAAACTCAAAAATTTGACTACTTTACTTGATAATTAGTAATTGCCAATTGTAATAAAATTAATAAGAAAATAAATAATAGAAAATATTAGGCATAACTAAAAAAGGAAGATTTGTTTTTTGAAATGTAACTGTTTGTAACTCACTTACTAAATGATACAAATTTTAAAAAAGATGAAAATGCATTAAGAAATACAATCTTTACTGACTGTTTTTGTAAAAATTAATTATGTATCAAATTTAGTTAGTTACTTAAATTGATAATATTTTGTGTCAGAATTTTACTTTTATTTATTCATAATAACTAAGAATTTTCTGCTTGAATTAATATTTTATTTATTAAAAAACTAAGAATATGTTGAGGATATTCAAATGATTTTATTTTAATTAACTTAAAAATATTTCTATTAAGAAGCATTTCAAAAACATGGTAGACGAATTTTTAAAAGTCATTAATTATTAAAAAATAACTTAATTTAGAGTTTAATATGAATTTATATGGATAATTAATTGTATTTTATTTATTTATAAAACCTCATAAAATTTTATTGTTGTAGAATATAATAAGAGCAAGAGTGCAAAATCCGAGATCAGCTCCCATGTGAGCTAAGCCATTAGCTATGAAACCAACATTATTGTTAACAAATAAGAAAAATCTACCTGCAATCCAAACAACTATTGTTCCTGCTATGGCAAAGTAAGGGTTAGTGATATGCATGACAACAAAGAAATGATAGCTTGAGTAATGTAAAGCATAAAGTAGTTAAAATATTTCTACAGTTTTATTTGAAAGCTTATTAGATGATCTATTATTTTCGATATTATATTCTAATTAAGAATTATATTAATCATTAATTCTATTTTCTAAATCGTTATCTTATATATTATTAAATTGTTAGTTGCCTTCCTATTGATCATCTCTTTCTTCATTTTCAATTTCGTTATTGTAACTATGATTTAAAAGATCGAAAATAGCTTGAGGAATGAAGTTTCTCCAGTACCATTCTTCTAAAAATGGATTACAGAATCCAAAAATAGCTACAAGTGTAATGAAATTAATTATTTTTTTATCAAAGTTGACATGGATCTCATCAATGATTTCCTTTTTAAAATAATTTTCAGCAACGTCATAATTAAAAATAATAATAGCGTAAATGAAAGAGAAAAGTATAAAGCCAACTATCAACTACTTTTTAGGATTGTCTAATCTGTTTCTAAAGTAATAAGAAAGTTCTTTTTTCTTTGGATCTTTCAAAATAAACTTAATGTAAATGGCTGGCATCAAGACTAAACAAATAGAGTTGTATAGAAATATTGTCAAGGTGTATGTATCATAATAAATCAAACTGATGCACATAATTATAATTGGAGTGACCATGTTCACTTCCAAATAAATTAGCTTCCATAAATTTTACTTAAAAGCTGAATCCATATTTCAATAAATCAGTTTAAATTACTTATTTATTATTCTTTGGAAAGTAGTTATTACTCTATATCCAATTTATTAAATTAAAATATTAATTAATAAATAAATAAATATATTTTTATGTATGTATGCATGCATTCCTTATTACAAATCCAATAATTTAACAATAACCTGACAGTTTTCAAATAAAATATTTATTCGTTTTTAAATAATTTATTCAATTATAATTACTCTCATCATTATTCTTAATTTAATATACAATTTATCTACCTTTTTAATCATATTTTTTATTTATTTTATCTAGTAATAAATGCTTAATTGCTATGACTTAAAATTAAATTAGGGAATTTTTTGCAGCTAGGTTTTCAATATGGTTTATTGTACTTTTGTGTTAAAAATTCCCAAAACAAATAAAAACTTTAGCTATTTAGAGTAATATTGAAAACTAAATACCTAATGAAGAGATTGTCTAAAAATCACTTTGGTTTAAGTAAATATTTGCTCTTTAATTTAATATTAAATATTTAGAAAGATCTAAGGTTTCTAACATCATATCAAAGTAAAGGTGTTAAATTATCAAGAAGCTCAATTTTATTTGATAAAATTTTATCTTTTTATTTGATCTTACTTCACCATTAGAGCTGATTTTCAACCTATCAAAAAAATGTTTCTTTGTTTACTTTACAAGGTTTTAATTTGCTATTTAAATTTGAAGAAAAAGAATTTAACTTCACATAAATATCTATTCAAATATAATATTGAAATTTCATATTTAAATTAAATAAAAGGGAATATTTTAAGTTGTCTAGAGCTTATTTTGATTTAATATACCAATACTAAATATGATTTTATTGATAGGGTTAGAGTTGAGAAAGATTACATACTTTCTTATCAAGAAATCATAAAAAAATAATTTAGAAGATGAAATATTTATTACTCATTTTGAAAAGTTAAAATCTATTTTGGTTTTATGGAATGTTTTGATGAGCTTTTCCAATTAGAAGAATTAAAATTGTAACTCATTTTTACCTAGCGAAATATGATTTTTTTATGAATTAATTTGTCTTATAGAGTTTAGAAATATTTATTAAATGCTTTCTTTAATAGATTTATTTTGAAATAGCTAAAAACTCTATATTTTATCTGTGTTGGTTTTTTGTGGAATGTTTTGAATAGGTTTACAAATTTGAAGAATTAAAATTTCGTTTTTACATATTAATTTAAAAATAATTAATTTGTAAAGATCTTGATTACTATTTAAAATTAGATAGGTAGATATTTGAAATAAATAAATAGAGATGGATAGGTTTAAAGTTTTGAAATGTTAAATACCTTCTCATGAGGAAGAAAATATTATTGCTGTTTGTATGAAAAAAGAATGTTAGTATCCTTCTCGTTTAATGTGCGTTTCTTGCCTGACTTCTGATCATTGCGAGCATGGAAGGTTTGGAATAAAATTAAATGAATTTAATAGTTCGAAGAATCTAAATGATGTTATTCTTAACTGGAAAGGAGAAAATGATTTATCTTAAAAAATGATATAGGGATTATTGAATTTTTAGAAAGAATTAGATGCTAATAAGATAATTTAAGAATTAGATGAATTTGAAAAGACTATTATTGAGGAAATTAAGAATTTAAGGAAACAAATTTTGAATAATGTGTATGCAAAAAAAGAGTAAGGAGAAGAGGAATAAGTGGTAGTTTTTAATTACTTATAAGAGTTTTTATAAATAAAGAATATTTAAAGGTTGTTTAATCCTGAAATATCAATTTAATCTTCCTAAGAAGAAAATGTTTTAGATTTAGATAATAAAGAAATCAACAAGAGATTAGAATAAATTATTAAAGAACAAAACAATAGCAATTCTAAATCATATCAAAATTGCATGAATTTGTTATTTAATTCGTAATCAATTTACTCCTACTCATTCAATTTAGAAGTTCTATAAGAAGAGTAAGCTAAAATTTCATAGAAAATAAAGAATGTTTCCAAAAAAATATAAAAATATGTCTAAAACTATTGCTTTTAGGCTTCTTAGGCATATTGTTCTGCAACAACTATAAAAGTAAGTGGAGAAAATAATACTGTTGCTACTTTCACTAATAATTAATCATACAGTGTAGCTTACCTCAACTGTCCTTTTAAATTAGATCAGAAGTCTATAGAACTGGTCTTTTAATTTGAAACTGGATTCAACAATAAGCATTTTTGCATAGGATTAAGAAAAGAAAACTTGAAAGATGATGACTCTTACAACAAAACCCCTTACAAATGTCTACACTGTTAAATTGGAGATGGGATAGTTGAAGATAACGGTTTACACAATTTTATCTAACTAAGAAATACCTTTAGCGTTTAATTCTTACCAAAGTTAAAGCTGTTATATATTTATTCAGAAAAAAGTAAATGTAAACTAAACATACCATTTGAAGAGAAAAACGATTTGTTTAGACTCTATTTTTGGAGAGGAGGAAATTAGTTTAATACATAAATTAAAATAATTAGCATCGCTTAAATTTGAAATGCTTTTTTTATTTATTGTATTCTAAATTTATCAAGTGTAATTTTGGTTTAAAAAATTCACATAAAAATTGATTCTATTTTTTTTAATTTATTTTTTGTAAAAATATTTGAAAATAACATTTTTCTTTAGATTAGATATTCAATATGTAAAATTTTAAATTTATAAAGTGAGTTAGACAACATATATGTATGTTTTTATAATTCTTAGATCATACTATTTTAGTGTATAAGATTGAAATTTCTTAAAATTATAACTTTTTATTATATTTATTTTATAAGTAATTGATAATATAATTATTTTTATTTTTAATTGATATTTTTGTTTTGTTGCTTAATATACTTCAAATATTAATTTCAGTGTAATCTGCTACTTCGTTTAGGTCTTTAGAATTAGATTAAATGAGTTTCTATATTTAGAAGAGATGCACTTTTTTGAGCTTATTAAGGATGAATAAATTAGCTGTTTTAGTGAATGGAGATGAAGAAGGCTTAGAAAGCAAACAGCTGCCAATGATGTATCCAGTAATTTGATCTCTTAGATGGATGTTTGTTCTTTGCATTTTAAATTGTTTGGTAGAAATATCAAATATAAGTTCAAAGCAATCAACTAAAGGAGTATGCTAAGGAGTAGCCACAGCTAGATTAAATTCTTAATCAAAATGAACAAGAGAATATCTCGCTATACTTCCATATCTATGGTTCTTTTTTAATCCAAAATTGATGCTATGAACTTATTACATTAATATAGCTCTTGTCTATTACTAGGAGTTGCTATTTTATAGATTTTTATCTTCTAGTAAAGGAACAGGATCAATTAGGTGGAAATCATGAGTAGTACTACATATCAAAAGATATTTTTATAGTTTATTTAATGTCTAATTGTGATTATTTACTGTAGAATTTATTACATTAGTATATTGTATGTCTTATACTTATATATTATAATTTATAACATTTTATTTCAAGGCCCAATTCACACTCCATCCCCAATCCTTAAATTTTGATTAAGCTATTTATTCGCAATCTGAAACTCTATAAATTCTCACTGTTTAATCTATGCTTACTGCGGCAAGGAATGTTCCACAAGGACTAAATTTTATGCAAGGAACATTATGATGTATACCTTCTATTACTTTCCTTTCTGGTTTTTCTGCTAATCCTAGCTAGTAGTCTTGCAGATTGTATATATGAGTTAAGTCCCAAACAGATATTTTATGTGCATTTGAACCACATGCAAGTAAAGCACATCCTTCTAACAAAAGGGCATCTAAACTCCAAGTTGAGCAATCTGTAATGTTTTCATAGCGATTATCAAGACTTAATGGCTATTACTTTAAGTTGTTAACATTAAATACAGTAATTTTCCCAACCATATCTACTGTAACTAAAATTTCCCTATTTTTAAAGTAAGCTAATTTGATTTGATTAATCATGTTTTCTTCCTAATCCTGCACTTGAAGCAGTTCATAATTTTGCTTAAAATCTATTGTACCATTTTCTGCTATCTTGTAGCATTTAATTTAATACCCACAACCAACAAAAAGGCATTTATTGATATGAGAGACTGCTAACAAATTCATTCTATATGGTTCTATTTCTGGACAATTTTAAAGATCTGATTCATAACTCAAAGAAACCTAATATTTCTGTGTTAAATTTTTGTAATATTCATCTTCATTCTATTGGAACTATTATTGTTATGCAAACATATTTTGCATGAACCTTTGTAAGCTAGAAATTCCACTCAATTCTGAATAAATTTATTTTTAATATGCTAAAAATAATTTTGAACAAATGTGCTTTGAAAAAAAATATTGATAAAAATTGTAAGAATTTCAAAAATAACAATAAATTAATTAATTGATTCTTATCTTTAATTTTGATTACAAAGTCTTGTTTAATTTCTAAAAATTGAGCATTGTTTACTATCAACATAAATCAAAATATTAAATAGCTTAGATATTAATTAGATCTTATCAACTCTTTCTATTAAGTCACTAAGCTATTTTAATTGAAAATTATTCAATGACTACAAGACTTTTATCATCAAATGGTTAAAGAGGAAAGGATTTTGTTATAAATTATTTATTAAAAAAAGATAAATTCTTTGAAATAAAAACTCAGAAAATAAAAAAACCAGTCAAGTTTTAAAAAAATAGGAATTAAAAACATAAATGGAGAACTATTAACTACCAACACAAGATAATTAGTTGAAATAAGAATCAAAAAAAACAATACAAAGGAGGCTTGAATTTAAATGATTATAGTGATTTTATATCATCTTTTAAAAGCGGCAATAGATTTAAGGTTGAGCAAGAATTTAATAACTAATTTATCTAAGATTCAATTGAAAGATAGTAAATCATGAACAACTATAAAGAAGATTTTGATTATTACAAATAATCAATTGCCTTATTGGAAGAAATTGCAGATAAAAAGTATTAGAATCATTCAGATTAATTAATATTAATTAGTAGATATGCAATATAAATTATCACAAAGTACTTTAAATCTTAATTTTTTAAACATAAGTAAATTTAAAGAATACTAGCAAATCAAATTAATACCAATAATAACTAAAATTTTAAAATCTGATAATCGTTAGAGAGAGTATTCACTTTATTTTTAATTGGACAAAGACTTAGTACCAATCAAGGTTTTTAGTAAAAATTCATAAGCATTTTACTTGGAATTTTGTAATTGTAATTTAAATGAATTCAGAACCTTCACCCATGAAAATAATCTTTTATCAGATCAACTTTTTCTTTCTTGACTATCAGATATTTTCACTAAACTCCAAAAAATTCTTGATAAAAAAATCTTTCATGGTGATATTAAACCTGCAAAGTTACTCTTTGCTCTCAGGAATGGTCGTCCCACTATTTTATTTTCAAGTCTTGGTTTATCTTCTTATGAGGCATAGGATTACTTAAATTTCAACATTCCAGCATTCTGCAGCTAAGATTTACTTAAAATAGTAGATTAGTAAAAACTCACTCTTTCTTAAATTAGATTTGGTGAAATGTACAGTGTTTGTAGAACAATCTAAAATTTGATGCTTCCCTAAATAGAATCCTAATATCTTTAATAGGAAAATTTTAATCTATTCTTGACCTAATTTTAATCTAAATATCCATTAGCTACATCATTTATTAAGACTATTCTTTTTAATAAAGTTGATAGTAGCATTGAATTAGCTGATATGAATAATTACATCAAAGAATTAAAAAAAGTTGCAAAAGATTTAAGTTTTGATGAGAAATTACTCTATCAAAAGTGTTCTCCCATTAGAAATCTTTATTTTATTGAATAATACTAACAAGTTATTAAAGTATTATACCTTTACATAAAATAAATCTTAAATTTTATATTTTTTACATCTTGTATATTAATATTTTTATTTTATGTTAGTTATTCATTCCATAAGGTTTCATTTTTTTTATTTTTCATTTTCACAAAATCAACTTTTTGAGAAATCTAA
>JH720294.1:1124926-1246994 GCA_000231825.2 Tetrahymena elliotti 4EA
TAAATAATCTAACTTTAAATTATTGATTTTTATTAATCTAATTAATAATTTTTTTAAAAGTTAAGGCTTAAAACATTATTAAATTGATCTATTTCATGTTAAGAAGAACATTTTTTTTGAGAAAAATATAGTTTAAGATTATAGATAACTATATAAAGGATAGAAGACAATTATTTTATAATATAAGAAATTGAAATATAATCAAGCTTTTAATATATATATAATTTTTAAATTACTTTTTTGTTTATTTATTTTAATTTTAATAAGACTTGCTCAGATTTACATTAAAGTTTTGCTGTCTTAGTTTAAGATATCTGAATCAGGGTTTTAAATGTAGTAATTTTTAATATTGTTAACAGCTTCAAGAGCTAAGTTCTTAATAGTAGGGTTACTGCAAATAGAAGGATTATTTTCTTATAATAATTTAAGAAGGGATTCATGTAAGGTTTTAGCTTCAATTTAATCCTCCTTAATTGGTAAACGAGGTAAGCATTTAGATAAGATTTCGGCTCTAGTAGCTTCATCTTGGGTTTAGAAAATAGCAATTTTGAATAAGGCAGCTAAAATATTCTCAAAGACGCAAGTTGCTTCTGATTATTAGAAAGCAGGGTTAGTGAATAATCCAGATAAAACAGTAAGGGATTCTTAGTAGAATTGTTAGAATTGAGCTTGAGTACATCTCTTGGCAACAACACCAATACCGAAAACAGCAGTTTATTTAATATCGTTATTTTCATAGTCCTTAGCATAATCAATAAATTTCTTGGTCATATCAATATAAGCTCTTTAGAAAATCTAGATTTAACAAAATATAAGATTAGTTAATGATTATTTTCAATGAAAAATGTTTTTACAGGTTCAGAGCAGTATTAGAATACTTCACCGAAAACGCAAAGAGCAAGATTGATTTCATTGTCAGAATTAGTTTCTTTGTTGAAAGCAGCATAGTAATCAGGTAAAATATTGTTAACAACAACAGCTTCCAAAGTAGGGAAGAGTTTAACAGTATTAGAAACAAATTCAAGCATACCTATTATGATTTAAAATGAATATTAATTATTTTTACTCTCTTTTTTAAATAAAATTGTTACCTAATAAAATAGTATTAGCTTCATCATATTCTTCTTCAAATTGAACTTGACCATCTTCATCTAAGTCTTCAGTGGCATACTTCTTGACTATTTCTTTCTTAAGATCAGCAGCGATTTTCAATGATTAAGCAGCTTGTTGAGTGATCTTTTCAACAACTTCAAGGTTGATACCAGTATTGTTAACAAAAGTTTTGTAACATTCAGCAATGTTGGTTAAGAGAATGTTAACATCATCGCTATTGCTTTGAGAAACAGAGTTGATTAAAAGTTGTAATAAATTAGGAGCAACACTATTGAAAATAGCAGCGATCTTAGCTTGATCTTTTCCACAAGCAGCCATTAAGCACTTGAAAGTCTTGATAGAGGTTTCAGAGATATCTCTAGAGTGCTTGAAGCTAATGTGATTAAGGACAATTTGTAAGGATTGTTCAACATAAGGAAGGAAAGCAGTCTTAGTAGCTTCAGAAACAGCGTATAAAGTATGGAAAGCTTCAATCTTTTGTTCTAAAGCAGCCATATTTAATTGTAAAGTTTTCATACCACCCAACATACCTAAATCGAAATTGTACTTAACGAATTTGTTCTTATCGTAATCTTTCTCTTAAGTAGCGCCTTCAATAACATCTTCAGCAACAAGATCAATGCTCATACTTGCACCTTGAAGTACCTTTGAGATAACAACAGGTAAGTACTTAGAGAAACCTTCTTTCATGGAATCAGCCATTTAAGCATAGACAACTAAAATAGGTGAATGATGAGGATCATCCTTATCCATCTTAGGATCATTTTGCATGGTAAGGAGAGCATTCATAATGATATCACTATCTCTCTAGAATATTTCCTAGTTTTTACGAACGGCAGTTAATAAGTAACCCATACATTCGATGGTGTGGGTACGGATACTAATTTATTGAGAATTAGTGGCAGGTAATGTTTGGATAAGAGTCTATAAACCAGGCATGAAGTTATTGTAATACTTAACGAATTCAGTTTCTAAAGTAACAGCAACAGTAGAGAGACAAATCAAAGTTTCTTCTAAAGTTCTTTAGTTGTTATCACTCAAACACTTTTCGAAAGTTTGAGAAATACCTTACAATAACTTATCAGCATAAGTTTTAATGATTTCACAGTCTTCGTCTTATTCAATTAATTCCTTGCAGAAATTGATGATAGCTGAAATACTTCTGTGTTTCAATTTAGAGTTTGTGCTTTCTAAGTTTTTCAAGATAAACTTCAAAATGAGATCTCCATGGTTTTATTGAATATCAGGCTATTTATTTTTGTGAGAAATTCATTAAATGAGAAGGAATTTAATCAATCAATCAATCAATAATATTTGATTGAAGCATTTTATTTATTTCTTGAAAAAAATATTTACAGTGAATTCTGTGCATAAAAGAGAATAAGCAGTTAAAATGCTGTATTAAACTCTAGCGTGAGGATTGGATTCTTAAGATTGGATCATACTAAAATATTTAAATTTTAATTAAATTTTTGTTCATTAAAATATAATAATCATTACGCCATAATTTGGCCTAAGTCGTTTTTGAAGGTTTCAGCAATACCTTCAGTTAAGTTAGCAATAGCAACTAAACCAGCATGGATAGTATTCCAGGTGCCAGCAGCAATACATTCCTTAATCAAGGGAATGAAGATTGGAAGCATGTATTTGTTAGTCAATTCATAACCAATTTTAGCAAGAGTTTCTTCAGCAGCACTTGCAGGATCACTTTTTGAGAGAGCTTCATCATCTAATTCTTCAGTCCATTCTTCTAAGCTAAGGGTGTCTGCTTCAGCCATCATCTTGATGATAGCAGGAGCTGTCTTTGTTTTAAAAATATCTCCCTTCTTAACTTAAGCACTGCAGCTTGCACAGATAGCAAGAATACCAGATAAACCTATTTGATTAATAATTGAAATTTATTAATTTCCATTAATTTTACAACATAAATTGCTTATTCTATTGCTAATTAATTATCAATTCTAAACCCTTATTTTTCTTTCCATTTTTACAAATTAATTTTTTCATTTTTGAGCTTATTTATTTTTTCTTAACAACTAATTAAAGCTTTAATTATTCTTTCTAAAATACTTTATTTGTTTTGCATTTTTATGAAATTAAATAAGTGTTGAATTATTTTTATAATTTATTCTTATTATTTAGCTGACTATATTCGTTTGGCTTTTAATGAATAAGTTAAATTTTTGTTTTACCTTTAATTCTAAGAGCATCTGAAAGTTACTTAGTTGAAATGATTTCAGTGAATAAGTTCAATAATTCATAAGTGATAGGCTTGACGAACTTAGGGTGGATTTCAATTAAATCAACCAAAGAGCTAAGAGAAGTAGAGCCAGCTTCTTCATCAGCCTGGATACATTCAACAACTTTGCTAATTAAAGTAGGGAATACACCTTCGAAGTTCTTCAAAAGACCTTCTTCTTCAATGGAGCAGAGGAAACCAGTTAAACTCTTGAATGTTTCAGCTCTTACCTTTGATTTAAAAATAGATTTTTAGTAAATAAATACTAATTTCATTTTTCATAAAATTAGCATGTTTAACTAAGATATTCAATATGATTTTAAAAATTTGAATAAAATGAAAATTAAGAATTTAAAACATCCTTTAAAAGACCTATGTTTTATTTCTCCAAATATGAGTTAATTGAAAATAAATAATTACCTTAATATCTTAATCATCCATGAACTTGGAGAAGATAGCAGAGAGTTCACCTGAATATTTCATGAGATCTTCATCATTAAAGGAGAATTCACAAATAATTTCAATGAGATACATGAGTCCAATCTTTAAGTTAGAGGTGGTAGCTTGGGAGAACTTTTAAATAAGTTGCATTAATTGAGGGAAACCATTCTTGTTAGTGTAGAGCTTAACCAAAATTTCACAAGCTCTCTTAATGTAGAGGGTTTTACGGTTTTCATTGATGGATTGTTCTACCTTTTAAACTATTTCTCCTAAAATATTATCAGGAATCTTCATTAAGTTTTCATCCTTGTCAATGTATTACTTTTTCAATAACAAGGCACCTAATTCGCAGAGCTATATTTTAGTTTATTTAGAATAGATTTAATATGATGAATAAAAAGATTCATTTTTGTAGAGGTAGAAACTAAATAATTATTAGCTAAATGTTATATACCTTTTCGTCTTGTAAGTCAAGAGCTGAGAGATATTGGTAGATACCTCCTTGGAAATCCTTTTCAGGGATGGAGTTGAGGAATTGTTCAGCTTGAGATCTAGCATTCAAATCACTAGAAGAAAGGAAAGTCTAAAGAGCTTCGGCGATGTTGCTAAAAGACATTTTTAACTAATTATTGTTTTATTTTTGTTTGTTGTTTGATATATTTCGCGGAATTATTCAACTTTTTAGGCTAAATTAAACTTTTTGATTTTATTTTTTTATAAAATTTGATTGATTTTTTTGATGAGATATGTAAACATAAAAATACTCAGAAATAAACCTCTTCAAAATAATCTCATAAAAAATAAGCCTCTATTGAATATATTTTTCATATACTTCATTTAATTTATTCTAAACTCATTCCCGCACACTCCATCATAATCAAATCACTTCATTTTTTGGAGGGATATTTATTTTCCTCTTCTTTTCGTTAATTTAAAACAAATTTATTAATAGATAGATAGATATAAAGATAAAGGTTGTATTAAAAAAATTAAAGTATTTAAAATTAATCTACATATTATGAAAATATTAAAATAAATACTACTTCTTAATTCAAGTATAAACTTATTTTGTTATTGAGAGCTGATTAATTAATATTTTTCTTTTTTAAAATAGCTAATAATCAAAGAGTTAGAAACTGTGATATATATAACTGATTGATTATGATATTCAAATAAATAATATCAAGATATAAAATTAAAGGTTCATAAAATAAAATCTTAATTAATATTGAAGAAACACTATTTCATAAGAGCTTAATAGTTAAGGATTAGATGTTAGAAGAACTAATTAACTTAAATGCTAATCCTTATGAACTGGTTTTTATTTCACCACTTTTATTTCGTCATTGTAATTTTATAATAATATTTTTATTGAATAAGGAAATATTTAAAATATTAGCAAAAAAATAAAAGACTGACTAAATTTGGATTCAAAAAATAAAAATTATTAGCCACAAACTAAAACCCAAATTAGTCAGTTTTTCTTATATTAAAGCCTTTATTTATTTAAAAATAAATAATTAGTATTTAAGCACTAATTTTATGAGAGATTAAAGCTCAAAGTTTAAAGTGTTTTTTAGTTAATCACTCAGATCAGTCTTACTATGGGAATATCATAATATTTTTTTTGAAAATGATTAAAATATAAATTGAAAAAAACAATTAAGTAATGAAGATAAAAATATTCAATAAATTTAAAAACTTTACTGTTATATTTTTAAATTTGAAATATCTTTTTTTAAAACAAAAAACTCTTGAATAAATTAAATTAAACTAAAAAATATTTTTTTGTTGGTTCTATTATGTTAACAAAAAATTAGAAAATTTTTATAATTAATTGTTTAAATTATTATTAAAGCAATTTTAAACTAAAAACCATTCAAAAATATTAAATGTATGTATTTTTATACTATTAATCTAATCTAATAATATTTTTATCCCAAACAAATATTTTAGAGTAGAGTATTAATAAAACATAATTTTAAAGCTAAAAATAAATATTGGTTGTATTTAATCAACATATTGTAATTGTGCTTTTAAATAAATGAAAATAGGAGTATGGTATGAGTTTTCAATCACTGATTTAAAGATTTGAACTATTATAATAAAAATTATGTTTCATAATTTACCATTTCATTTTTTTGAATTTGAAATAAATGAGCCAAAGAGAAAAAAAAGTGCTTTTAATTACTTTTGCTTTTATTATTCATCCTTTCTTATTTAATAAAATTTAAAATAAATTTTATTTTTAGAATGAATATGATAGATATAATTAATAAACTCACCAATCAAAATTAAAATAAAACAAAATTATAAATTTTAAAGAAAGTAAAGAAAATTAGTTATTTCTGATAGAAAAGAGAAGATTTCTTAGAAAAAGTTGATAATAGAAAGTTAAAATTCTAATTTGAAAATTTAAAATTGAAGCCAGTTTTGATTAATTTAGCCAAGTATAAAATTTATAAATTCATTTAAGAATTTTAAATAGGATGATATTTAAATTTTAAAATCATATATTTTATTAGAGTACATTTATAAAGATTTATTTTGCTAGAAAAATCTTTCAGTTTGAGAAAGAGAATACAGAAAATTAAATGTTAAGCTAGTTAGTTATTTGATCAAAGATATTTCATTCAACACGTCAGTCACAATTAAACTTTTTTAAGAGATTTGAAAAGATATTTCTGAAATTATTAATTTGAAAATTTGCAAATTTCTAAATTTTTAAAATTAGTTTGTTAGAAGATTAATCAAATTATTAATTAAATACATGAATGAACAAAAGAATTAATTGATTGATTGATTTTTTAATTAGTGGAGATATCAAAGAAATTTAATAAAAATAATACAAATTTTACTATTAAGTTTTATTCTTCAAATTAATTCATTTGTATTTAACAAGTATGTTAATTTATTTATATTTAATTGAGAAAATGTAAAGGAATAATTTCCTTCTTGTCTCTCTTTTTTGAACAGAAAGATGCAAAAGAGAATCTGATTAATGATATTTCTTTCTCAATATTCAACAATAGAGTCAAATTCTTTGAAAATTTTAGCATAGGTTTTTGAGTAAAATCCAGAATTTTGTTAGAGGCATGAAGCCAATTTTTCAGTGAGCATGCTATAACATTCTATTAAATAAAATTGAATGAATTATTCTAATATAGATTTAGAATAATGAATAAGTAAAGTTCTAAATTCGCAGAATAAAACACTTTTATTTTATTAAACTCTAATTAAAAATAGAAAGATACTCTAAATATTCTAACAAAAATGTGTGTTTTAACATTAATTATGAGATTTTTGTATATTATATTTCAACGAAAAAGCTTTAATGATATTTAAATAATTAAATGGTGTTATTTATACATTTAGTGTCTAGATTTACAGATGTGCATTTGGATTCTTCTTTTTAAAATAGGTCCTAAAGTATTTTAAAATTATTTTTAATTAGACAAAAGAAGAGATATTCATGAAATATAAAAGCAGAAATAGCTTTAAATTTTTTATTTTGAATGCATTTTTAAAGATTATTAAGGTTTATTAAAGTGATTGTTAAATAAACTCTACTTATTGTTAAAGAAAAAATAAAAGTAAACTATTTGTTTTTTACTTCACAATTTTATAGTTTTTCTCCTGTGATTTTTTTAAAAGTCAAGTAAGGTCTAAGGCAGGATCTTGCGCATGATTCTGACTCTTTAATGCTGAGGGCTTCATTGCCATAGCATTTAACTTAACACTCATGAGTGATTTTCTAAAGAATTTTTTGAAAAATGAGTTTTTTATTGGAAATTTGAAAACAAAAAGCAATAATTTTCATAACAACATATAATCCAATAATTTTTTTAATGCTCTTTTTACAACATTGTGGGGGATTTTAAAAATGCTAAAAAAAACAAAATGAAAGTAGAAAAATATCTAAAAATATTGTTTTTTTATAGCTTTAAATATGAGGAAGAATGGTTTTATATTTGTAAGTAACAATTTTAATTAGTTGCTTTGAAAACATTGAATAAGCTTTTGTAAAATTGCATACTTTTAAAAGTTTATATTCATTAGTATATTAGTTGAAGAAATTGGCATATTTTGCAGATTTTTCTTTATATGCTTCCTTTATTGCGATTTAAATGTCTGTGGTTTGATTAAAATGATCTTGCTATTGAGGAGCAACATACTCAGGTATTGTTTATGAGTTGCTGTTGGATTAAAATTCTTATTAATTAGTTGAAGATTGACTAGACATATGTTATTTATTTATTCTTAGTGAAACAGAAGGAATATATTAATAGAACTACTTGAATATATAAAAACTCAAATAAATTATGACATCTATCAAAGAGACAATTTATTCATAGAATAACTTCTTTTTTTCGTTGGAATCGGAATAAAATAAATTTGTTATAAAATGCAATTTAACATTTATAATCAATAGAGCTAGTCCTTTTGTAATAATTAATAACATGAACAAAATCAATAGCTTTAAACCATATTTTTAGAGTTTGCTGTAGAAACTAGCTATTCAAAAAAAATAGGAAAGTAATAGAAAAAAAATTTAAACTTCTTCAATAATTCTAAATTTCTGAAAAAAGATTTTTTTTTTTGTTTGTTAAGTTGGTTAGTCTAAAATTCTATTAAAAGAAATAAAAGTGATTAGTCAAATATATAATTTGATCGATATTACTTCTATTTATGAATTTTAAATAAATTGTATGCTGTCATATACTATTTGCTATGTCATGCTTTTATATATCAAAAAATGTCTATTTTTTCTTCCATTTAAATTTTATATACAGTTTGCTTTATAGAACTTTTTAAGTTAAAACATTTATTGTTGTTGTCTTATACAAACCATATTACTTACTGTCATTTTTTACAACTTAAAAGCTTATTTTTAAATATTTCTATTATTTTTTCCCCAAGCGATTTTGGAATTCTCAATTACTAACTATCTTTAGTATAAAATTCAAATTTTCTAAAATAAGATTGATATTTATTCAATTTTGTATATAGGCTATGGAGGGAGTTTTTAAAAATATTTTTATTTAATGTCGCTTTTGATTATTTTGTATACAAAATTCTATTTTATGCTTATGCTTTGTCTTTTTAAACAACTTTAAGATTGATTTGATAAGTATGCTTGGAGAAAAATCAGTTTTTTTTCCTTTTTATTTTGAATTTGTGTTTGCTGGTTTGTGCCATTGATCAATAATAGCTGCTTTGGTCTATGTTGCTTTGTTTACTTGTATTTATAGCAATTATAGAAAGACATGAAGCTAGGGTAACCTTTTTAAAAGGGCATGGATGGAAAAATATGGAAATGAGTTAGAGCTATTGAGAGTGGAGTAAAGAAAATAAAAATGTCAAAAGATTAAGAATTTTAATATGTAAAAAAGAATTATTGATATTAAAGTTAAGAAGAGAGATGATAGATGCTGATTATGTAGGAATATTGAAAGGAATGAAAATAATTAAAGAAGGTATTACAAAATTAAGAATTAGATGTTAATTAATGGAAGCAAAGAAAGAAAAAGAAGCAGTAAAAAATATTTTTTAAATAATTTTGTTATTAAAAAAAGATTCGAATAGAAAGTTAGAAGGTTAGAATGTTAGATATTAGTTCGATTATTAATGAAATTGGAAGGAGTTAAGAGAAGATACAAAGAAATATGAATGAAATGATATAAAAAGTAGAAGCGAATGATTCTAGAAGTGGTGCAAAAATTAATTGATTATTAACTGGCGAAGAAAGATATGAATCTTCTCGAATAAGAAAGAGCCTTAATTTTTTTAAATTTTCAAAATCAAAGATATACCTAAAATTTGATAATTAATAAAATTAATAAAAAAGTCTAATTTCTTTCTCTAAAAAGAATTTAAAAACAAACAAAATAAAGCGAAATAAATATAAATCATAAAAATGGCTGACAAGAAAGCTGAAGGTGGTATTGGTATTGGTATCGATTTAGGTACTACTTACTCCTGCGTTGGTGTTTTCATTAACGACAGAGTTGAAATTATTGCTAACGATTAAGGTAACAGAACTACTCCCTCTTACGTAGCATTCACTGAAACTGAAAGACTTATTGGTGATGCCGCCAAGAACTAAGTTGCTAGAAATCCTACCAACACCGTTTTTGATGCTAAGAGACTTATCGGTAGAAAGTTCTAAGACTCCGTTGTCCAAAAGGATATCAAGTTATGGCCCTTCAAGGTTGAAGCTGGTCCCGATGACAAGCCCAAGATCGTCGTTAAGCACAAAGGTGAAGTTAAGAAGTTCCACCCTGAAGAAATCTCTTCCATGGTTCTCGTTAAGATGAGAGAAATTGCTGAAGCCTTCTTGACCAAGTCTATCAAGAACGCCGTCATTACCGTCCCTGCTTACTTCAATGACTCCCAAAGATAAGCCACCAAGGATGCTGGTGCTATTGCTGGTTTGAACGTTTTGAGAATCATCAACGAACCCACTGCTGCCGCTATTGCTTACGGTTTGGACAAGAAGGGTCAAGGTGAAAAGAACGTTTTGATCTTCGATTTGGGTGGTGGTACTTTTGATGTCTCCCTCCTTACTCTTGATGACGGTATCTTCGAAGTTAAGGCCACTGCTGGTGATACTCACTTGGGTGGTGAAGATTTCGATAACAAGCTCGTCGAATTCTGTGCTGCTGACTTCTTAAAGAAGAAGAACATCGATATCAGAGAAAACCCCAGAGCCATGAGAAGATTAAGAACTCAATGCGAAAGAGCTAAAAGAATTCTTTCTTCTTCCGCTTAAGCCACCATCGAAGTCGATGCTTTGGCTGATTCTGAAGATTTCATGATGGTTATCTCTAGACCCAAATTCGAAGAATTATGTCTTTCTATGTTCAAGGAATGTATCCCTCCTGTCGAAAAGGTCCTCAAGGACTCCGGTATGGCCAAGAACCAAGTCCACGAAGTCGTCCTCGTCGGTGGTTCCACTCGTATCCCCAAGGTCATCCAACTTATCCAAGAATTCTTCAACGGTAAGGAACCCAACAGATCCATCAACCCCGATGAAGCCGTCGCTTACGGTGCTGCTATCCAAGCTGCCATCTTAACTGGTTCTGGTTCTGAACACATCCAAGACGTCCTTTTACTCGACGTTACCCCTCTTTCCATGGGTATCGAAACTGCTGGTCAAGTCATGACTGTCTTGATCCCCAGAAACACCACCATCCCCACCAAGAAGTCCCAAGTCTTCACTACTTATGCTGATAACCAACCTGGTGTCCTCATTCAAGTCTTCGAAGGTGAAAGACCCATGACCAAGGATAACCATCTCTTGGGTAAGTTCAACCTCGACGGTATTGCTCCCGCTCCCAGAGGTGTTCCTCAAATCGAAGTCTCCTTCGATATTGATGAAAACGGTATCCTCAACGTTACCGCCACTGATAAGGGTACTTCCAAGTCTAACAAGATTACCATCACCAACCAAAAGGGTAGATTATCTCAAGATGAAATCGACAGACTCATCAAGGAAGCTGAAAAGTTCAAGGGTGAAGATGAAGCCTTAAAGAAGAAGGTTGAAGCCAAGAACGGTCTTGAAAACTACACCTACTCCATCAGAAACTCCCTTAAGGACGAAAAGCTTAAGGACAAGTTCACTGCTGATGAAAGAGAAAAAGTTCAAAAGCTCGTTGACGAAACCTCCAAGTGGCTCGAAGAAAACCACAATGCTGAAGCTGAAGAATACAGCCACAAGCAAAAGGCTTTGGAAGATATCTTCAACCCCATCATGATGAGAGTTTACCAATCTACCGGTGGTGTTCCCCCTGGTGCTGATATGGGTGGTGCTGGTTTCCCTGGTAGCGGTTCTGCTCCCTCTGGTGGTGCTTCCAACGTCGATGAAGTCGATTGAAAGACCTTCAACTTAATTCATAACAAAATAATTTTAATTTTTCTCTCTCTCTATAAATTCAATTTAATCCTTTTAATGTAATTACTTGTGCATATATCTATGTGTAAGAATATAATAATTTATTAATTATTATATCAAAATTAATCAAACTCCTCATTTCTTATTTTCTCATTTTAGAATTTTCATTCGGATTTTATTGCACTTAAATCATCTTCTATTTTTCATCAAATCAACACTAAAAATCTAATTTATTATTTTGTAACAATCAAAAAACGCAAACAAGTAAAAAGAATGCTCTTTCTACATATTTTGCATCAAATTTCATTTTTTTTAACCACAAATGCTTCATATTTTATTTAAAATAAATAATTTTCTTTTAGAATATTTCATTTTTTAAATTTTAAAATACTTTATCAACCAAAATAACTAAAAAAAAATATATAAATTTTGAAAAGCTACTTTTAGTTATTTTAAAAAGAAAATTTACTTCTAATATTAAATACCTTTGAAGAATATTAATTACGATTATTTTAAGCAAATAATTTCTTCTCTCTTCCAAAATAGATTAAATTCGCAAATCGTTTCCAAAATTTATTTATTTTACTTATTTGATACACTAACTACTTATTCATAATTTAATTGTTTGTTTACTTTCAATAATAATTATCATTTTTTAAAGATTTTTAAGGGTTCTTAAAATGTGTAAAATAATCATCTATTTATTTTAACTTTTTCATATTATTATAATAAGGAAGTAAAATTTTTTGAGAGCTTTATCAAATTTTTAGAATATTTTTCAATCATAATTTAATTGTTTGTTTACTTTCAATAATAATTATCATTTTTTAAAGATTTTTAAGGGTTCTTAAAATGTGTAAAATAATCATCTATTTATTTTAACTTTTTCATATTATTATAATAAGGAAGTAAAATTTTTTGAGAGCTTTATCAAATTTTTAGAATATTTTTCAATCAAATAAAATTAATTCCACTGCAATTATTTTAGATTTTATTTGATATAATTTAAATATTTTTAAGCAATAAAACTTAATAAATGATATTCAAAAGATAATTTTAATTTCAAAAGATTAAAAATGAAAAGTTGTAAGTCTTGTTCAACTCTAATACATCAATAAAAATTTATGAAAGAAAGGTCGTTAAATAAATAAATTATTTTGAGTTTTTATAAGAAAATAATTTTTTGTATTGAAAAATATTATAAACTTTTTTATGTAAATCAATGAAAAAAGATGAAAAAGATAGATAAATAAAATGATTTCAGTAAAACACTACATAAAAAGAAGAACCATTTACAAATACAATTATTATTTTTAGATCATTTTAAAAATAGTGATTTTCTCTAAAAAAATCAATTATTTCTTTTTAAAGTATCGATTTATTATCTAAGGGATTCATTTTTCTGGTTTTGCTCTTTAAGTTGTAACTTGATTGTTGAATAGTTGTCACTATTTTAAATGTGTTTTTCTTTAAGCTTTTCAATTTCATCATTAATCTTTTTGACTTATTCTTTATATTCTTCTATTCTTTTGATTTCTTATTACTTTTATTCCTTTGTGTATTCTGATACTTTTATGTATGAACTTAAACTTTCTTCTTATCTTTACAATTCTTTTAAATTCTAAAAAAATGTTTCTGAGTCCCATTTCTTAATTTTAAGTTATCTTAATGTTTCATTGCATTTATTGATTTTATCTCTCAAGCTGCAATATTCTTCTAAAAGACTTCTGGAGTAATTTACATCAGTTGGCTGTAAATCTTTTAAAATAATTTAAAATTGTCCATATGTTTCATATGTTTGAACTAAAATAAAAGCAAAGACATAAAAATCAAAATAAATTTAGAATTTTACATTTCTTCTATTCGTAGTACTATAAAGTTAAGGTATTTTACTCTACTAATTTTTTTATTTCAATGATTTGCTTATTCTTAAAGTGAACTTTCATGCACATCTTCTTCTCTCTTAGCTATATAATTATATTTAAAAAAAGCCTCAATAAATAAATACTCCTTCTCAATTTAATTTACTTATGCATCTCTAAATTCCTTTTCTTTCTAATCGAATTTCTCCTATCTGATTTTATCTATTATTTATAAAACATAATTAGGCTAGAGGCATTTTTCAGATTTTCCAAACAATCATTTTTAATATCAATCTGAATTCATGTAAAATTTACCCTCATCTACTTCTTCTACCATACTCTTTTAATTTTATTAAGCCTTTTGTTAATTATTTTCAGATTAATTATCTATGTTATTTGCATTTTAAAGCTCTAAATCCATTTGCTAAACTTATTTTCTTTATTCGTTTCCATAACCATAATCCTAGTTACTATTCTATCTATTATCTATATCTTACTACTAGCTACCTTCGTCCTAATCAATATTGTATAAAAGCATTTCTGAATATTCTTGTTAAAACTTGATTGTATTTTAAATATATAATTGTCTAATTTCAATTAATTGAATAGCTATTAAAATATATCTAAATTTCCCTTTTATCTAATATGTATTTAATTATTTGCTTGTTAGTTATTATTAAAATTATTAATTATTAAGTGCTAATAGCAGCTTAAATTACATAAAATTCAAAACTAAATTCTATTTCAAAATAAGTAATTTATTTCACAAGATATTTTTTATCCATTTTCATAGATTTCTCCTTTTAATTTAAAAATATTTTCTTTAATTAGACTTTAAAATATTTAATTTATTTTCTTTTTATTTAGAAATTAAACTTTATTCCTCAAAATAAATTTTACTTATTTAACCTAAAATTTATTGTTTAGAATTTTATTATTAATATTACCATTTTCAAATTAAAACGTATTTTATTCGATATTGTATAAAAAATATTAAAGCTAGCATAAATATTAAAGACAAATGTTTGGTCTAAGAATACAATAAAATCAAATGCTTTTAATATTTTGAAAGTGTTTCTAAGTGCTAAAACAGAGCAGTTGTTGCATATTAAAGCTAAATCATTTATTTTTTTATTAATTTAAACTTTGTAAAGAAAGGTGAGGTGTTCTTTACAAATTATTTTTGTATTTTGTTCTTTCAATTCCTGAAATCTGCTTTTATTGATTTATTTAAAACAGTAATATTAGTGATAATTAATTGATAATTATAAAGAAATTAATGTTTTATTTATCAAGCTTTTAATTTTTAAGAAATGAAAATATGATATTTAATTTTAAATTAATTTACTGCAGAAAAAAATAATAATTATTTTTATTTTTAATTTTAATTTTACAGGTTTATCTTTGAGTTATTCATGTACAAACAAATAAAAATTAACTAATGAAATTATTAAGAAAATAAGAATTTATTTAGAAATAAAAAATCTTCTTTGTGGTCATGAAAAAGAGTGACAAGTGCTTAATCCTTATCACAAAACAAAGAAAAAAATAATTCAAAAAATGAAAAAAGATAGGATTTAGGAAAATAAAGTGAGGTAAAGCAATTGGAATAGAAGGAAGTACGCACAAATAATCAATTGAAATATGAAAACTAAAAAGAGCTTTTTTAATTGCATATGAATTGTTGTTTATACTAATTTTTTTAAATTTAATTAATTGATTAATTATTATTATTTGTTTTTTTTGAAGGTTTTATGAGCGGTTTATCATTTAATTAAAAACTAATGAATAAAAGCTTTCTTTCTTTGTTTTTAGCTTTATATTGCTCTTAGTAAATGGTTATTATAATATTTTATTTATTTATTTGTTTATATTATTTATTGATTAGTAGTTGCGTTTATTCATAACTTTAACTCTATCTCTTACACTTTAAATTTTTTATTGTTTGGAATTGCTAGTTCAATTATTCATTCAATCATCATCAGAGTAGTCAGAGTCTCCTCTTTGACCTAAATTCAAATTAAATCCTTTTTCTTGTTTGTTTAATGGCTTAATAACTCCTGATTTAACTATTCTTCTGGTGAGTTCAAGGGTGGTGAAATCGTCCTTGGCACCTAAATCAGCAAAACCAACAATTCTATCTTTGGCAACACCATCGACGAAACAAATAATAGTAGGAAGAGTTCTAACAGCTAATTTTTAGATGAAGAAGGGAGCTTTTTCTGCATTTAAGTAAAAGAACTTGCATTCAGTGTGTTTATAAGCTATTTCTCTCAAGTGCTTATCAATAATCTTGCATCTTTCGAAGTCATTGTGATAGAAATGAACTACTGAGAATTTATTTTTGGTAACACTATTTAAAAATTCTTCTTCCTTGATTTCTCTATATTCTCCGAATCCGCTTTTTTCTTATTCGACTTTAGCATTCTTTTTATTGAATTCATCAATTCTTTCAACTTTCATTCTGCTTAAGATCTTTTCAGCTTCTTCGTCAAAGAATTCATCTTCTTCAATGTCAGAGTCTTCTCTAACACGTTCTTTAGCTTTTATTTAAATACCCTTGGGATTTTAAGGCTTCTATTGTTGACCCATTTGCATTTTAAGCTTGTCTCTAATAGCTTTTTCCATTACCTTATTTGATAAAAATGAGTTAGAAACAAAAGAAAAAAGGTATAAGACTATGTAAATCAATATAAAAAATGGCAAAAAGTAATATCATACCACTTCGGTAAGCATGTTTCCCATTAATCCGTTGCTCATTGCTAGATATATTTTTGTTTTAAAATGTATAACTAAGTTTTAATTTTATGAAAAGTTTTTTTTTTGCTTCTTGTTAAGCTGTATTGGTAATTTTTTTGAAAATTTAAAATATCAATTTTTTAAAATGATCTAAATCTTTAAAAGGAGTTTTGCTTGCTCATTCTTTTCTAAACTAAATGCGATTGATTGATTTATTCCATCAAAAGTTGTTTCAAAAATAATTAACATATTTAGAATCTTAAACATACATCTGATTTAAAACACAGATTAAATAGATAAATTAAATAAATGAATTAATATTAATATTTAATTTATTTAAATATAAAATATCTAATATTTTAATTCAATTTATTTAGATTTTTTTTTTATTTTTCGAGAAATAAATATTTAAAATAATTTTTGAATCATCATTATTATTAAATAAATTAAAGACGACACATTAATAATATTGATGTAAATAAAATCTGGTGATAGATTTTATTTCAATGAGTATTAAATCATAATTAATTTATCTCCAAACATTTATGATAAAAATTAAATAGAAAGTAAATATTTATCTATATATATAAATATATATAGATAGATTTATTATTTTACTTTAACAAAATCTCATATAAAATTTTTTATTCATAAAAAATTTATCAAAAATTTATGGTTTTTTTAAATAGGGAGAATAAATACTATTTTTAAATACAATAAAACTAATACTATATAAAAAAGAGAATAATCAGTTTTGCTTGTTTGGTTTAAATATTGATTGCTATCTTGAGGATAATAAATTTTGACTATTTTTAAATACAATAAAACTAATGCAATATAAAAAAGAGAATAATCAGTTTTGTTTTTTTGGTTTAAATATTGCTATCTTGAGGATAATAAATTTTGATGTAAAAGAAATTATTAGTACCAAATAATACATTTCTTTTTCTATATTTTTTCATTGAAAGAAAATTCTGAATAAAAGACTAGCTAAACTATGATAACGCGCAACAAAAAATGATGTTGAAGGCTTAAATTGCTTAAAAAATGGAAATATGAACTGCACCTATAGCAGAAATTATTTTATTGGATCCTTTGATAAATATTTTATATGAGATGATCTTTTTTAGAATTCATAAGTGAAGTTAAGTAATTGAAAATGAATATCCCTAATTTATCATCCATTATTCTTGACATAAAATGTTGCGATAAAATCTACGCGTAGAGAAAGAAAATATTTTACAGCTTAATGATTTGAATTTTTCTTGAAAAATTTGACCACACTAACAAACTAAAAAGCTACTAAATAAATTTATAATAAAAGGATTATTTATGAATTACTACAATCTTTAGTAAAAATCAGAGACCTTTCTTTTTAACTAAGCAATTGAATATTCAATTTCAAGATTTTTAATTATGAATACAAATTAAGAAAAATAAGTTTTCATGATAAATCAATATATTGAATGTGATTGACTATATTCAATAAAAACATATAAAAACAAGAAAATAATTTAGATTAATTCTAAATGCATATTTGATCCTTTAATAAAAGGAAAATTAGATGAATTTGACAAGCTGAAGATATCATTTATTATAATTTAATATTTGATTCTCCCCACAAATGTTTTTTTCCTTTTTTTATATAATCTTATGATTGATATAAATTAATAAATGATATCGATTTTATTTAACTATATTTTTAATTATCATATATAGGTGTTTGGGTAAACATTCGTTTTAAGATTGATTTAGATCTTAATAAAAGAATGAAAAAGAAAATTAAGAATATCACAAAAAAGCTATTTGATCTTATTTATTTTTTTTTAGTCAATAAATACAGGTTAAGCTGAGTAAGTCTTTGATTGTCAAATCGTTTAAATTAAAAAAACCAATTTTTAATTTTTCCAATTCATGCTTCATAAAGAATAAGAAATAGACAAGATATTGTTAAACCTTCTGTTTAAAAGATCAAACTAGACTAAATTTTACCATCAAAATCAGACCATTGCTTAAATTTAAACTTTAAGGAAAAACAAAAATAATTGAGATATCATCTTCTCCGTGAAATTAAAAGTATGTTACACCGGTTTATCTAATGATTATTTATAACAAAATTCTTGTAAGCTTGTCTTCAAGACTATGAACTTTAAAGTATTTAAGAATGAATACATATTCAGGCTAAAATTTTAGTATCCTAGAAATACTAGAAATATGGATGTCGGTTTTTCTATAAACTACAGATGGAGTTATCCTATCAATTAAAAATTCTCAAAAATATTTAATTTGGGCTTTTATACAAGAAAAACTGTAAATACAACTAGTCAACTTTAATAGCTTTTTTTGAAAAATGGTGATGAAAACTTAGTTGTTTTTAAAAGGAGGGATGTTGAAACTTATATGCAGAAATATAATTTGTACTATTTTTATATATAAAAGGGTATATTTTTTTATTAATAAATTAAATTAGTTGAAATCATTTTTTTTTTTAATAAAGCATAATAGAAGAAAAAGTATTTTTCACATTTGATTTAGTTCATTTGTTGTAAATGAACAAATTTTTAATTTACATTAGTGAATTCTTATTATAAATTCAATTAATTCATTCATTTACTTCTAAAGCATAAACTGAGTTTTATTAAAAATGGTTTTCATAGTCATTATTTTAAAAGTCCCCATTTTCATGAAAAGTATACAACCCATAGTTATAGTTATAATCTCCATGATTAGCTAAAAGTGTTTCATCAGTCATTTAATCTAATGGAGACACACTTAAAATTTATAATTGATTTGAATTTGTATCATTTTAATTTAGATTAGAATCACATAAATGTTAGTTATTATTAAGAGTATTATCTTAGCTAATAAGTTATTGCTAAGATAGGTTAGAAGATTTAACAGATTCAACTAGAAAAGTATTTGCTTCTCCAGATATGTTTCTCATTTCTAATTAACAATTGTTTTAGACTCTGTTTTGATAGTCTCCATACTTGAATAATTGTAATGATTTAACCCAATCTTAAAACCTCTCAGCATCATCAGTATAAAAGAGCTTGATGATTGACTATTCCTTGTCCAGCAAGAAGATTTAAAAAGAACTCTAATTACTATACTTTTCTTCATCTGGTTATTTAGACTAATTAGATAGCTCTTCTGATTTTTATTTGCAAAAGAAACAGTTGCTTTCTAAGGGACAGCAGACCTTAAAAAATTAGAGAGGAGATGTCACTTGATATTAAGAAATTAATTCATCTGCTAAGCACTGAGTCTGAGTACCATTAGCTGCGTAGGTTTTATTTTTATATTAATAACCTATTTCATATAATTTAGGAAAAAATAACTAAATATTTTATTAAGATTTAATATATTTATCTACCGTACATATTTGATGAGTATTATATCTTTATTGCCCTTAATTTTTTATTTTTTATTATTCACAAATTATAATTTGTTTGTTCAATTTAGTGTTTATTTCAAATACTTACAAAATTTTGTTTTCAAAAAAGCTCTTATTAATGGATTTAATTGCATTTAAAATATTTTACTTTTTTTACCTTATTTTTTGCTTATTAAAGATGGCATTTTTTTTACTTGAGCAAAAAAATGGTATTTTGTTTCTTTTATTTTGATTGTAAAATACAAAAGAAAATTTTTTAATTTGTTAAGAACTATGGTTGCTTTAATTAATTTCTTGTAAATCAATTTTTAAAGCGTTTTTTTTAATTTTATATGTTGATATTTTAATTTTTAAAAATGTAATTTGGTGATAGTATGTTATTTATTACTGCTAAATATGTAAAAAATAAATTTGTTGTGAAATTATTATTATTAGAAAAAACGATGTGAAAATGGAATCTATTTTGCCTTTAGAGTCATCCTAAATATATGATTATTATAAAAAGATCCTAAGGAAATAAAAGAAATGGTTCTCTAATCAAATTAATTGAAAAAGATATAATTTTTAAATATGAGGGCAGATAAAGACAAAGAGTAATAATTATCCTAAATAACAAGAAATGGAAAATAAAAATTCTGGAAATAGAGAAATAAATAATTTTTACTCTCTAATGTTAAAAGAATTATAGTTTTTCTTTAAATCTTTTGCAGTAAAAAGATTCATGGATGCGGTATCATATAAATTATCAGGTTATTGTATGGCAGTATGAGAAAGATGGAGGAAGCATTTAAATCTACTGTAAAGATCAATTATACTATGATAGATGATTATGATGATACGCAATTCATGTAAATGATGCTTCTTAAAATTTTTTTAAAAAGTTAATCTTGTCAAGTATCCATATTTAAACTATGAGGAAAACGAAAAACTATCTTTAAAATTACAACATAAAACTAAATGTTACTAATTTATGGATTAAAAAATATTTTAGAGCTAATTGCTCTTAGAATATATGATGCGAGTAAGAAAAATATTATAAATAATACTTGATTGGATCTAAAAGTAGCCATGATAAGCATAAATAAATTTTGATTCTAAAATCTGTATGGAGCCGTTTAAAACTAAACCAAAATGCTTAAAAATGATATTCAACAAATTTTCTAAAAAAACAAAACATTTCAATGAAAGATCATGCAAATATTCTATGATTAACAAAGTAAATGATGCATTAAAAATATTTGTATATTGCATTATGAATATATCATGAATATAATATATTTTAGCAAGGAAAAGTACCTAATCAATAAGTAAACACATCAAACACAACTAAATGAGATAATTATTAAAATCATTATACTAATCCTCCTTTTTATTTTAATTTTTTTTATTATTTTAACATGTGTAATAGATAAAAACAAACTATATCCATCCCTCATATGTTTTCTAATTCTAGCTTTACTTATTCACTAACTTTTTTTTTATTTTCTTTTAAATTAATTAAAGTAAAAAATTTTTATATTTTTAATTGAGGATCTGATTAATAAATTTGCTATCAATATTGTTTATGGTCTAAAACAGAGAAGGCTATTTAATTAAATCTTAGTATTATTATCAAGTATTATAAATACATTCGCCATTTTGATAATTTTTCAGTTAAAAATCTTGAATATTTTTAAATAATTTATTAAAACAAATTGCATTAATTTTTATTTTAAAATATTTTTTACCTAAAAAAATTGTTTATTTCATTAAAGTTTAATGGTAATTTTATTTAAAAGTTAAGATAAAACATTTTGTGAATTTAATTACACATACTTCACATAAAAATTTAATAAGTAATAGCATCTTTGTTTCATTTAGAATTTTTTTATGAACTTCTTATTTAGTATGTAAAGAATAATTACATATGAAAAATATTTTAATTTAAAAATTTGATTGAAAAACTTATTTATTTTAAAGATTTGTTTAAAGCCCTATTATGTTATGCTTATTATATTGTTGATAAATTAAAACCTACAAAATATTAAATTAAAATAACTTATCAAATATTTTAAATGAAAGAAAATAGTTTTTTTAAAAATTTAACCTATTAGGATAGAATTTTTGAAAGTAAAATTTTGGATAATAAATACTACTTAGATTTTCTATCCATATAAAATCAATAAAAATACTTACTTCTAAACAAAATTAATCTGAATGATTGAATAAATTATACAAAAAATTCTTTTCTACATATTCATCAAGCTTTTTGGATTTATTTTGTTAAAACTTTAAAATTTCAAAAAATATTTTTAAATTTGTTAAGTTTTAATTAAAAACTTAATTCTACCAATAGCAAAATCCTACTTTTTTTACTTTTTTAATTATTGAAATACCCTAATTTAGGTATTCAGACATTTAAAAGTAGAACTAAAAATAAGTTTATAAGTAAATTAATTTGTTTCTCATATCTTGTATTATTTAAAATCAATTGATAAAAAAAATATGTAGAAAAGAATACATTCTTTTTGGCAATTTGTTCTCAACTAAATTTAAATTTTAGTTAATCTTTATTTGATTTTCTATGTATAATAAATTTGCCTTTGATTTGTGCTAATTTTAATAAATCTATTTTTGGTCATAAGAATTTTTTATTGATATACTTACTAGTAAAATCAAATAATAGTATTAACAAAAGAATTAAAGTTTTTAAAGGCATATAAAATGGGAGATATTATTTTAGCACAAACAGTATTTGTAAATAAAAATAAAATTTTGAAAGTAATTGTTATTAATCAAAAATAATTTCTCTGTTTTTCTTAGCAGTTTATTTAAATAAATATTTACCATAAATAATTCTTGATTAGAATTTAATACAATCAGATTAAATAGAAGCTTATATATAAATTACAAAAGTATTGATTTATTTAGTTTATTTAAAATTTAATATTTTCAAATTTTTGTATTTTATGATAAAATTTAGCTTTATTTAGACAAATATTTTTAAACTTTTTGACATTTCAATTTAAAATTACAGATTCTAAAACGGTGAATAAATTTAATGAATTTACTTTCCTTATTTGATTTTAGTAGGCTCAACATCATTACTTGAAAGTTATTTAGAAAAGACAAAGATATAATCATTTTATGAATGGAAGAATTATTTATAATTAGTTAGTTGGGTTGATGAAAGTAGAAATTTTAGAAATAAAACACACAATGAAATAATAAATTATCTGATAAAGGCCAATTTGGAAGGACAAAAATAGATTGTTTTTGAAAAATGATTTTTTACATTTAAATGAAAAATAAGATTTCCTTTCATATTGATTTTTAGCTAGAAAAACTAGCTTAAATTATTTCATTTGAATAAAACATAGAGATAGATAATTAAAGTGGGAGAGAAAGAATTATTGACAATTAATTGGGAGGTTAAAAGTAGAAATTTTGAATATCTAAAAAAGAAAAAATGATAGAATGAAATTATGAATAAAGATTTATTTAGTTAGAAGGACAAAAATAGGTTGTTTAGATTATTGGAAAAAGTTTTTTGATTCTTCAATAAAAAATAAGTTTCAATAATAAATCTTCTTTCATATTTGATTTTATTTTGATGGGCTTCAAATATTTGAAGATGATTTGGTAGAGGGATAGAGAAAATAAAGATATAGATGGAAGAATTATAATTAGACAGTTAAAAGTAGAAATTTAGAAATAAAAAGAGATATGAATGAATAAATATCTGATAAAGATTAAATTGGAAGGACAAAAATAGATTATTTAGCTTGACAAGTATAAAGTAGACTTAAGCACATGAAGACTTATGATTGATTATATGTATCCAAAATTACACTTATAGCAAAGTAAGGAGTCAATTATTAAATTAAAAAGAAGTGAAAAGAATTTATAATTAGTTAAATTAATTACAAATTTTAAAGAATATTAACAAAAATCAAATTAAAAAGTAGAAAAAGGTATCAATTATGAGTAAGAATTTTACAGGTGGAAAAAGAAATTTTGCAACTGCAAACGGAAATGGCAGTGAGTCCTATGGTGAAAGACCCCGTAAGAACTTCATCACCTCTGAAGGTAAAAAGGATTTCAAGCCCAAGAACAGGGATTGGGATTCTGAAAGCGAAGATGAAGAAACCAAGAAGAACTAGATTGAGGCTAAACACAATTAAGATAACATGAAATAATACATTAAGAATTCTAAGACTATTGAAATCCTCAATAAGAGAGGAATTACTTATTTATTCCCAATTTAGGAACATTGTTTCCAAGCAATCCAAGCTGGTAAGGATCTTATCGGCAAGGATCGTACTGGGAGTGGTAAGACATTAGGCTTTTCTTTGCCCCTCATTGAAAAATTAAGAAATGAAGGTATGAAATTTATAGATATTTGGATTTATAAAATGGTCTCTTTAATTTTATTTCTTTATAATTAATAGGTTTATTCAATAGCATCAAGAAGAAACAAACTCCTTATATGATCGTCGTTGTTCCTACTAGAGAACTCTGTATTTAGGTTGCAAATGAAATCAACACTCTTAAGCATAGTGAAAATGAATTTAGAGTTTTACAAATTTATGGAGGTGTTGATGTCAGAGAATAAGGAAACTAAATCAGAGATGGTGTCGAAATCGTAGTTGGTACTCCTGGTCGTATTATTGATTAATACGAGAGAGGTGCTTTGATGTTCCACTCCATTTTAGCTACTGTTTTGGATGAAGCCGATTAGATGCTTAACTTCGGTTTCTAAGAAGATATTGAAAAGATCTTTGGATTCATCAAGAATGACAAGGGTGAAGAAAGACCATAAAATTTATTGTTCTCAGCTACCATGCCTTCCTGGGTTCATGATATTGCTAAGAAGTTTTTGAGAGAAGACAGAGTTTTAATAGATTTAGTTAAGAATTTAGGTAACAAGACCAGCTAAGATGTCACTCACTTGGCTATTAACTGTCCCTACTTCTAGAGAACTGAAGCTATTGGTGATGTTATCCTTTGCTACGGTGGAGGTGCTCACTCTAGAGTCATTATTTTCTGTGAAACCAAGAATGAAGCTAACGAAATTATGCTTAAGGCAAATATTAAATAAGATTTATAGGTACTTCATGGTGATATTCCTTAAAAGTAAAGAGAAATTACATTCCAAGGTTTCAGAGAAGGTAAATTTAAATGTTTGGTAGCTACTAATGTTGCTGCTAGAGGTCTTGATATTCCTGAAGTTGACTTGATTGTCTAATTAGAACCTCCCAAAGAACTCGATGCTTATATCCATCGTTCAGGAAGAACAGGAAGAGCTGGTAAGAAGGGTGTTTGCATTACATTCTACACCAAGAAGCAATAATCTTTGATTGAAAGAATTGAAAAGAAATGTCACATTAAGATGCAAAAGGTCGGTGCTCCCCAACCTGCTGATCTCATTCGTGCTTCTCAAAATGATATCAAAAAGAACTTAATGTCAGTTAACAGAAACGTTTTAGGTATTTTCAAGGAAGTATCTGAATATTTGATCTAAGAATTCGGAGCTGAAGAAGCTATGGAACGTGCCATTGCTTTTATTTCTGGCTACACTGAAAAAATGAAATAACGTTCTTTGTTATGCTGTCTCGAAGGTTACGTTACTTACATTGTAACTACACCAAGTGAATTCAGAGGTCTTGGCTACATCTGGGGATGGATCAAGAATAACTTCCCTGCCGAATGTGTTGATAAGATCAAAGGTATGAAAAAATTAGCAGATAGTAAGGGTGCTGTTTTTGATGTTGCTGAAGAAGATAAGGAAGTATTCGATAATTACATTAATGAATTATCAGAAGGAGCTAAGAAAGGTTTAACATTAGAAGTAGCTACTACTATTCCTGATGTTGAAGAAGAACCTGGATTCTCAAGCCAAGGATATAATGGTGGCAACAAATCTGCCCCTAATGGATTCTCATTCACCAACACCAACCCTAAGATGGATCCTAAGCTTAAAAGAGAACTTGAAATCTTCATCGGTGGTTTACCTTACGATTGTAAAGAAAAAGATGTCACTCAATATTTTGACAAAAATGGTGTTCAATTCTCTTCTCTTCGTGCTCTTAGTGGTAATTAATTCATCCAATCATTCAATTTTATTTTCATTTTTAAATAGGTCTTATTTAGCTAATAAAAAATAGACTTATTCATTTAAATAAACACACCAATATTTTATATTTTTCTAAATTTATTCTACTTAAACTAGGTGATGATGGCAAATTTAAAGGTATTATCTTCGCTATGTGTGCAAATCAAGCTGGTGTAAAGAAGGCTGTTACTTTAGATGGATAAAAGTTCTAAGGTAGACCCCTAAGAATAAACATGGCTTGCAAAAAGTGAAAATAGCAACAATAATAATCAAAATTTTGAATTAAAAATTAATAAAAAATCCTATATAAAATAAAATTAACAGCTAAATATTGAACTTTAATAACTATTAATCGTCTAATTTTAAATAAAAAACAAAATCTATTAATTTATATCATATCAGACGCATTTATTCATTGAGTGCTCATCAGTTACCATATCCATTAATAGCAAGCATTGAATCAATGAAAGAACTTTTAAATCTAACTAATAAATAAATAACTACCTAATAAAAATTAAGAAAAATAAAATTAATTCTCAAAACGAACTTATTCAAAATTTATTTTTGTATATAACCACATGCATTTTACAATTAATGTATTATTTTTATCTTCACATTTATCAAAATAAACCCTCTCTTTGTCTTTCCTATTTTAAACAAATACATTCTTCAAATTTGATTATTCCCTAATTAATTAATTTATCTCGCTTTAATTTAGACGCAATAAATTAACTAATTCAAATTTGCTCTTTCTTACTTACCACTCATAAAATAAAAACACAATTTACTCTTAATCAATTAATTTTTTATGGAAAATTATTAATTTACTGGATAGTTTTATATATCTTTGAAACCAAAACTAAATCATCTTTTTTTAATATTATTAATCACTTAATTAATCATAATTTTAACTACAATAAATTGAATTAGAATTATAAACCTAAATTCGAATTCAAATAACATTTTTTATTCTTTACAAAATATGATTGCAAATTTATCTTTCTTTTTGTTAGTTTATTTAGAATAATAATACTATGATCGAAATCGTGAATCATTTTTCGTTTTAATAAGAAAAAAATCCTTTAAAATTTTTTAAATTATTATTAATATTATTGAAAAAAATCTTCCAATTTATGAATCTAACACATTCAGTTAGTTACCCAAACTCTTGAGATAGTATGATTGATATCAAAAATTAATAATTTATATTAATTTTTATTATGAACTAAAATTAAATATTTTAGAATAATTACAAAGAAATAAGGAAAATATTGATAGAAATACAATTCTTTTGAAAGTTTTGTTTTTTTATTTTTATTGAAAAAGCAAAGATAGCTTCTTTTAAAAGTATTGATAGATTTTGTTTAAATTCCTGCAATAAACTTTTCTTAGACAGATATCAAAAAATAATTTTTAATGCATCTACTATCTTCAAAAATAAAATTTTTTTTAATTAAAAACTAAATTCTTACTTTACAAATTAATAAAATATTTTTGATAGCAAATTTTTTAATTTGAAAAAACTGAAAAAAATACACATAAAAAATATACAAGCGTCATTATCATTTTTATATTTCAAAACTTTATATGTTTTATGGTTAACTATTTATCAAAGGCTACTGAGATTAGTTGAATAAATTTGAAATATTATTTTAATTGTCAATTTTTTATGTAAGTTTAATTTCTTTCTTATCTGGAATCATTGGATCAAGTAACTCAGCATTGAAGAGTTTAACTTTTTCTGAGAGAGATTTAGTTTTTTATTCAGTCTGTTTGAGTTATGGATATGAAACCATATCAAATATTTAAGTTGGCTTGCCATTTATCATACTTCTTGCTTTTGTTTTGCTTAATCCCTTCAAAAGAGAATTGATACAATTGCTATGTCTTTTCTTTATAATGCTAACTTTTTCAGGTACATCATCTATCAATGATGAAACAAGATATTTCAAAAAGATAAATATCAAGAATGTAATGAAGAAGATTCTCTATGAATATTTATCAACTGTTTGTTTATAATAAATTAAATAAATCAAAATATGTTTCACTCAAATATATTTACTGTTAGCTGCTAAAGTAGGATTAGTGGTTACTGTATCGCTAGTAAATGCAATCAAACCTAAATATTAAATAGAAAATATTAAATGTCATTTTAAAAAAGTTATAAATTCAAGTATCAACCTGCATTAGCAAAAACAGACAAAAAGGAAATAATTTCAAGAAGAACAAACCATGTTCCAATATTTGCAGCTCCTGTTGGCATCTATTATAAAATTTAAATTTAATTATTAATAATAAAGAAAAATAGAATAAATGTTTACAGGTCTTCTGGAGATGTAAATGAGTTTAGTTTTATCTACTTATATTTCCAAAACATTGTTGACAAAAGCAAGAAGGAAAGAAGTAGGGAAAGCCAAACCGAAAAGACTCAAGAAGGCAAATTAAATAACTAATTCCATGTAATCACTAACAGTACCATCTATTTCACGATTAGTTGTATAAGGTTCCAAATCAAACTGGTTCTTAATGTATTAGTCAATTTCTCTGAAGGGGTGAATAATTAAATTCTTAGCATTGTCTCTTAAAGCCTTCTTTGCAAAAGTTTTAGCCAAAGGAACAATGAGTTCAGGTATATTTTTAATCAAATTGATAAGGAAAATGGAGATCATTTAAGTTCTTAAGACTTCGAAACAATCTCTTTAACCATCAGCAGAGTCACTCTTACAAAAATCAATGTAAGTTGTATTTCCTCTTTCAACCCTGAAGAGATCATTGAAAAAAGCAATTATAAAGCATGAGTTGAAAGTGTTACAAAAAGTAAACATAAAAACTTTTGAAATATATGAATTCTCATAACTCATCAAAGTTTAGTGATTTTCTTTTTCACTCAACCAGTCATTCATATAAAGATAAACTTTTTTAAGTAAATTTTTCATTAATAATAATGAATTTTTCATTTCAAAATGATTGAAACAATTTGTAAAAGTAAAGTGATGTTAAAAGATTAGTAATGATTATAAAAAAATTACTCTAGTTAAAAATAATAATTTAGATTGAGTTCAGAATACCAATCAAAGTGTTAGGGTTGATGAAAGGTGCATTTATTAAATGATTATTTTCTAAAAGCCATGCTTTGAAGAAGAAAAGAGCAAAAATGATACCAATAACTAAGGCAATAACTAAAGCGCTTAATATTAAAGAAAAAACAAAAAATGCCTTTCTTTTTAATCCATTGTAATATTAGTAATTAACTTAATCATCTCCAATAGATCTCTTATAATAGCCCTTAAAAGAAGGACGCTCTTATTCTGATTGCTAAAAGTCTTCTTAACCATAAGTCAGTGAGAATACAGCTTACTCTCTCTTCCAAAATTCAATGAATGCACACTACCATATAATAATAACAATACCAAAAAAAAATCTAAATCCTGCAGAGGTTTCAGGATGACTGTATCTAATAGACGCTATAATAATTTCTATGATAACTCCAATTAAGCTAATATAACTTAAGTGGAATGTATAGCAGCTTAAAAATTTGAAATAAATTGCAATTTTTTCTCCAAAGTAATCTCTAATACTATCAATCTACAAATACCAAGGTCTAAATATTCTTATGCTTAAATCTTAAACAACACTAGAGGTATCAAAATCAGAAGGATCTGCCTAACTATCAAACATCAAAAATAATTTTCTAACCTTTTCTTAGACTTCAGACAGTTCAGGCTCTGGTAAAATGTCAGCTTTTCAAATAAATAAATAGTGAAATTAATTAATAAAGAAGATAATCCAAAATAAAAAAATCAGTTTTATTTATTAAAACTTCTTTTGTGAAAAGATAGATGTGTGATTATTTTGTTGAATTTTAAATAAAAATAAAAAAAAATATTAATTAGACTAAAATATGGAAAATTCTCAAAAAAAACTTTCTGAATTTTTTGAATAATTTTCTTGATTTTTTTTTTTGGGATATTTCTATCACAAAAATTTCTAAAAATTGATTTAATAACTTAAGCTAATAAGGTTTTTCTTTTATATCTATTTTTTCTTTCATCAATATAATCTGGATGTATTTCGTAATTTAATTAAATGTTTTCGTGATGGTAAATATTTTGAAGTTTGATTAATATGCAGATTTCATAATAAATATTAAGAATTGACCAACAAAGAGGTTTTATTTTAATTCATAATTTTTTCTTATAATATCGTCAAATATTTTCTAATTCTATGATCTTAATCAAAATTTGTATTTTAAAAGTGAAATAAACTCAAAAAAATTTGAATCTTAATTTCAACTTTTTTTAATATTTTAATATTGAAATAATTTTATTTTTTTAAAATTTCATTTCATTTAAAAATGATTTTTTACCTTCAATAACTTTGGTGAAATATTAAAGAGCTGAATCTCCTTTAAGTTAATGGGGATCATGAAGAGGGAAATAGTTGAGCATCAAACCTTGATTCAACATCTTAAGAACATTAAGCTGATTTATTAAAAGTAAATAGATTAAAAAATAAAAAAATAATTATAATCTTTACATTATCGTCAATAACTATATCACATATCTTGATTTTTTCCATATTTGTAAATATAGATCTTTATTTAAATTCATTTAATTCATAAGTTCTCCAAATAAGCAGTTATTATTCATAAGGTGAGTTGTTAAAGTTGCTAAAAGGAGCAATAGGGTTTTCGACTTCCAAGTGATGCCAAATATTTTTTAGTTGTTGCTTTTTAGAAAAGAAGCTTTATATTTTTATGAAATATAAATTTGTATCCTCTATGGCTTACTTGAAAATTAGCTTTTGTTAATTAATAAAAAAACACTTACTTATTAATTGATAAATAAGTAAAATTACTCTAAAAAGAAAAGCAGCATTTTTTTCATATGAATTCAATGGTCTATTTTTAGTATTATTTTAATTTTTGTTAGCAGGATTTTAAACTCCTGTTTAATCTTTCTAATTATCTAAGTTGGCCTTAGTTATTTCCTTTGCAAATTTTTTCAATATTTTCATTTTGGATGTATAATAGATCATGTAATCTAAATAAAGACTATATGCAGCCCACATTTACATATTTAAAGGATCATTATCATCAATAATTTCAACTAATTCCTAATCTTAATTGATTTTTATCTCTTAAGCTATTTCATCTAGCATCTAGTCAAAACAATATTATTTTCTACCTAAATCTGTCCAAAATTAATCATCATCCATATTTAAATATTCTCTTAAATTTCTAATTGGTAAAACACCAGATACCTTCTGTTGCTGTGTTTTTTGATCTAATTCAGTATTTCTTTTCTTCTTAGCATTTTTTACTGCTAATCTTACTAAATACTTCAGTCTAAGTGGTCTAAATTTTTTAAATATATATCAAATTATCATATTTGTGTTTAAATAAAATTATTAATTTCATATTCATAAAAATATTTATGTTATTTCCTCATTAATGTTAATCAAAATCAAATTCTAAAGTAAAAGAAATAAATTAATTTTTCTTGTCAAAATTCAAGGCTAACATTTTTAGTATTACTTTATACTTTCATACTTTCATTCTTTTCTTTAAATAGAATATTAATTAGTAGGTTATATTGGTTTTAAAAAATTAAAAAAATTAATTCATATTAATAAACCATTCCACCATTAAATTTCTTTCATAAAATATTCTTAAAATTCCTCTTTATCTGGATTATTATTTAAGTTAAAATAAAATTTAATCAATAAACCTTTACTAAAGAAATGAAAAATTAGCATCATTTAATCTATCTTTTTTTTCTTTAAATAATGCATTTTTAAATTTTTAATAAATTGGTTATTCTAACTTAAAAATATTTAATATAGTTTTTAAAATAAATTAAATCTTTTTATGAAAAATATTTAGAAAAAAAAGAAATTTTTTTTTTTTGTACCTGTATTTATCATCACAAGGTTCCAAAGAAAGAATGTCAGCATACCCAAGTTCTATTTGCTTATTATGTTTATAATATGAAGCAGTTTAGCGTATTACATCTTCAGGAGCTTTGACTGAAACAATAATTTATGTAGCTTCTTCATTTAATATAGATCTTGTATTAAGCTTACCGTTAACAGTAAGTTTAGAAATTAAAGCCTTTCTGAAAAGAGTTTAGAAGTCTTTGGGTACATGATTAGTAGTAATCCAATCAAAGTCATCTTTATCATAATATCTAATATACATGAATTTTCCTTTATTTAGTTTCTTTTTTACATCTTTAAAAGAAGATAAATCATTATTCATAGTACCTTCTACAAGTTAAAGAAGGAGTTCATCAGTAGATGTCGCCATTTGTATATTATTCAAAGATGAAGGAATTGTTTCTTTTAACTAGGTTTATTCATTAGCTAAAGTTGTGAATATATTCTATTACTACAGGGCTCCTCCATTTTAATTTTTTGCTGCATTATTATCTTTTTATTTATTATTTTTATCTCCTTTCTCTTTATTATCCTTTTTATCCTTAACTATATTATTTGCTGTTGGAACTTTTGCATCAGGAGACTATCCAGGCTAAATATTACCAATTACAGGAATTTCGTTATTTTCTTCTATATATCTAATTTCTTATAACAGTTCTCTTATTTCTTCATCTGATAAACCTTAGATTTTCTTTCTAAACATTTATTAGGCTTATTCATTTTTTAAAGGCTATTCTACTTTAACTTCTGCTTCTTTGTTTTTTATTAAATTTTTTTGTTCTTTGGATAATTATTTTTGTTTCTTTTTTTGCTATTTTTCTTCTGCTTTTTGCTCTGCCTTTTTCTTTATCTTTTTATTTTCTAATTCTTGTTACTTTTTATATTCATCTTGAGCCTCTTCAGTGTTAAGTACATAGTCATCTAAAAGTAAAAACGATAATTAGAATGCCTTCCTTTAAAAATCTATTTCTTAGGCAGTGATTTGAGGATTTAAAACATTCAAATTATCATCATATATTTGCATTGCTTCTCTAAAAGTTATTCCTTATGGTTACACACCTTTATTATTGCTGTCTGGATTAGGAAATGACATTACTATTTATCCCAAATTAAAATCCTTATATGCATTATCTAAATTTTCAGCCTCTCTATCTGCAAGAAACTTATCTTCTTTTCTCTTCACTCTGTTTGAAGTCTAATTCATTTTATTGAAATCAACAGAATCTTTATTTCTAAACATATTCAAGAAGGCGAGAACACGTTTTTCATTCTATTTGAAATTCATCTTTCTCATTCCTTTTTTATCCTTTTTTATTTTTCATTAAAATATAAACCTTAAATAATTGTTTCAAAAATTATATTTGCAACAAATATAACCAAAATTGCTTAATGGCTATTACCTTATCTAATGGCTATTTTGTATCCTAATTCAACTAAACCTTAATTTAGTTTTATTGAAGTAACTCTTAAGCATTTGGTATATTTAAAATCATTTGAACCCTCTAACTTATAAACTATCCAAAGGAATTATTTTATGTAAGAAATTCAAAATAATAATTATCTATCTATCTATCTAATTATTTTAAACACAAACAAACGAGCAAATATCTTTAATATTTTAAAAACTTGAAAAATTATTCACTTGATTTTAACAAATGCAAATCAAAATCTTCATTTTATCTATCAATCTTGAAAAGCTGCTAAAAATAAAATTTGATTACTTCTAAAACGACAAACATATCTTTAAATTTTACAAAAACAAGGTTTTCTTAATATGGAATAATATCCATTATCTTATTTCAAAATCAAAATTTTTTAAAATTAATTTAAAAATCATATCTATTATTGTTATTAACTGAAACATTGTTTAAAATAGTGTTTTTTTTTTATTTTCTATAATTAGATCTATTAACTCTATTAAATTATTCAATTTTTTTTTTTCTATAACAATTAATTTGTTTATTAATTAACTTGATTATATAAATAGTAAATACAAACAAAAATACTTATCTTCTCTTTAGCACCTAATTCACAGTTAAATTTAAATATATCTAATTCTCATTATAATTTATAATAATTATAAATAAAATTTTACAATTTTCAATTGAAACTCTATATAAATAACATTTTAGATATAAAATTTTGACAACAATTATTAAAAAATTCTTTTTTTATCATTTTTGTTATTTATTAGCTTAGCTTTTTATCTATCTTAATACTAACTATTCTTTCATTTTTTCTCTTGTATAATAGATAGATATTATATATCCCACAGCCTATCCTTACATAAATGATTTCAAATAATGAGTGTAATGACTTCTTCCTTTAGAATATCTATATCCAGTAAATAATACGCTTGTTACAAGCATGCATTTTAAAGAATCTATTCTTAATTAGTTTTTTAACTTTTAATCATGTGCTATATAAGGATTATTTTAGTCATTTAACAACCCAAACTAATATGCAGTCACAAAAAGAAAATCATTGATGTAATTGCTCAATTTTTCTGTAAAATTATTATTACTTTATTCTACTTATGACATTAATAAATATCAAATTGAAATACTTATAAAAACTAAAAAATATCTAAATATATTTATCAAAGTTATTTATAAACAAAATTTAACATAGAGCTTAATATACCCACCTCCTCAAACAAACAAGCAAGATAGAATTTTCTTCAACAGCAAGTTAATATTCCGTAGGAATTAAATTTTTTTAAAATTAAACATAAATTAAATTTATATAATAGCTAATATTTCAACAACAAAAGCTTTCTAAAATAAAAAAATTACAATAAGTAAAAATTTTAAAATAATAATAATCGTTAAAAAATATTTTTTTTCTAATTTTTTTTAGTAAAAAACACAATATTAAATTATTGGTTATTGTAGAAAAAATATTTAAAATCAAATATTTTTTGATTGGACTACTGATATTTAACGATAAAGAAATTATTTTAATCAAGAGTTTTTGTTTAAAAAGGAAAAATATTTTTGAATAATATTTGATTGGAAGTAGAAAAAGTATTTTTAAAAATAATAAAATTAAAAAAATATGACTAGTTACTATCTTGCTTACTAAAATTTTAAAGGGTTCATGTAATAGAATGAAAGATGGAATAATGTATGTAAAATACTCAAATAAAAATAAATTAAGTTATAAATAATTTCATTTTTTTAATGTAAAGCCTGATAAGCTACCACTTCCACACATAAAGTTGATCTTTTCTTTTCCTGTTAAAGAGTTTTAATTTGTAAAATGACTCTCAATATTTTTACTATTTTAATTTTTTGTAGCTGGGTTTTTTCTATTTTATGGAGAGGGCTTTTAGTTATCATGCTTTTACTAAGAAACTTAATATTATTGGCTACGATGGTATTAATTTCTATCAGTTAAATTAGCTGCATGCGCTTCTTTACGCTACTTAGAGTTATTACTAGTTTTTACCAACTTTCTGTCAGTTAAGTTTGCTTGCTTAGGGTTAGAGGAAGAGTATTTACTTGTACTAGAAGATCCATGCTAGGAGGCATATTACTATAGTTAGGAAGAATGCTAATAATTTTATTTATTTGATCTAGAAGTCCAAAATCCATATGAATTTTCTTGATTTTCTTCTAAATTATTTTACATCAGGAGATGGTTCATGTTTTAAGAATTCATATTAGTTGTACTACTACTGCTGTAAATATTTTTATTGCCACTTTAACTTGAATTAAATTCATGTTGTTAATTAATAATTTTGCTTATATTTAGTTTGAATTCTTATTTTTTTTAAGGTGGGATAATGCTATTTTGTTAGCTTTATCCATAAGAAGATGGGGAAGGTAGTATTTACTTATTTTATAATGAAGATGCTTACTATGTTTATTCAAATGGTAATATTTATAGGCCATTTTAGTTTAAGTTATTTAATTATTGTTATTATAAAAATAAATTTTAATTCATAGGAGATTATGATGTAATTCCTCCACTTAATTCATTTGAAATAAATTGAATGTTTTAATTCTGCATTTGTTAAGCTTAAGCATGATTGTGGTTTTTTTGAGTAGATTTAGAAAGACTTTCTGATTTTTATTTCTTTTTGTGATTAGGAGAAGAAATCTTTTAGTTTAAGCTTGCTTGAATAAATGCTTATGCTCCATTTATAGGTGTATTGGTTTAGATATTTATGTTGTTATTGTTATTGTTGTTGTTATTGCTATTTGTTATACCTGTCGTTGAATGAGATGACCCAGGTTATATCAGAGACTTTTAGTTTAGAGTAGTTTCATTATTATTGTTAAAACTATTAACTTCATTAAAACCGCCTGTTGCTCCTCCACCTCTATTTGTATTACTCATCATTGTTCTTGAAAGTTATGAATTAATATCAAAATTTATGATTCCATTTTAGTTGAGTGTAGAGTTATTGACATTTATGCTATTTTGATTGGTGTTATTAATTCCTATTTAATTTTAAGATAAATTCTTTTAGCTTTATTATTATATCTATTACTATTGTAATTGTTATTGCTGAGAGTGGATGAGTTGAAGTTATCTGCTTGAAGAACCATTTTTATCCATTGAATTTTGATGGCTTTCTTAATAAGATTTTTGAGATGTGTTGTTGGTAGATTTATAGTTGTTCATAATATTTAAAGGAGTGGTTGTATTTTAATTATGGTTTGTAGGAGAAATATAATTATTATTCAGAATTGTATTTATGTTGATATTATTGTTGTTATGATTATTGCTAATGCTGTTAGCATTTGTTTGGTTTCCTGTTTTTAAGGCCTAACTACTTGTATTACCACTTGCGTTTATAGATTTAAAGAATACTTTACCATTCTAATTTAAATTAGAGTTATACACAGTTGAGTTAGGAGTTATTTTTCCTGTTTTACTATTAGTATTAGAGTGGTTTTGAAGATGATTATGCATAGAAGTATATGATAATTACTTTTGATTGACATTTTTACAAGTGGAAACAGTTGATGAAATAGGAGATTTATTTTATTAATTATTTTAAGTACTCATAACTTGGTTGCTGTGTTACATTTAATCTTATTAATACTGTTGTAACATATGCTATGCAGTTGGAACGATTATTGCTGCTTAGCTTTGTTTTTACTATTTTTGTATTTTGTAATTTGATTCATTGAATGCTTCATGATCACCACTCAAGTTCTTAATTAAACTAGAAGTTCTTGCTTGTTTTAATTAGTTACTGCTGTGGGTTTGTTAATCTTTATGAGCCATTCTATTTGGAGTACAAGCATTCTGCTTAATTTCTTGTTGTAACTTGCTAACAGCTTAATTTGAAATAGTCCCAATAGAATTATTGTATAAATCTCCATTTTACTGCTGAAGTTGCTGATAGAGCTAAGAATTGTGAAAGTTAGTTTAATTTGTATTACTACTTCCATTACTTACTTGAATTAAATTATTATTGGATGATTAAGTAGTTTGTTGATTTAACTAATTGTTATAACTATTTAGATTGCTATAATTACCATGTGGAGGAGATTTCTTATTTTGTTTACGTTGTTGAGAATTTACATGCTAATTAGCAATGTATTAATTATTCTAAGTATAATTAGAATTTTAAGAGCTGCTGTTATTTATTGAATGCTTTGCAATTATATTTATATTGTTGTTGATATTGATAATATTATTAATATTACTATTTCCATGATTATTGCTTGAATTTGCAGTTGTCCCTCCTTTTTTTTGTGAAGTCTAATTAGTGTTACTGCTTGGTGTAGCTTTTTGAATTAATTGATTAATTTTTGATTTATGTATTTTAGATATTGTTTCATCATATTGATATTAATTACTTTACTGTTGTTGTTTCTATTTATTAAGTTACTATTTAATATGATTAGTTAAGTTATTGTTATGATGCTCTTCCTTCTAGTCGTTATTAATATTTACACTGTTGTGTATAGCATATACTTTAGATAAAATATCATTTGCTTGATCATCGTGCTTTTATTATATTGCTTTAATGAAACTTAAGTGTTCTCCACTATTTTTAATGCTTGTTTGATCTTATGAATTCATGTTGTTTGAATTATAAAAATTTTATTGATTCTCCTCTCTAGCTTGCTAATATTTACGATATATTTCCTGAATGTTGCTATTGCTGCTAGAGTTTATTTTATTCATTTAATTATTTAAAGCATTTTGGATTATCTTTTATGACAATTCTTTGTGTTACTCACTGATAAATTTGTTGTAATCCCTTTTTGATAAAAAAATAATTTTTTACAAAATTAAATTTGTTATTTAAAAATGATTGAATTGTTTATTACTGAGGCAAATGATGATTTCTGCCCTCTTCTTCCTATATTTTGTTGAGGAAGATTCTATCACTTAAACTGCCCATAAGTTCGTTATTATTTGAAAGAGGACGATTGAGAACTTTACCTCCCTTTAAGTGTTTGACTTCACCCTTCCCAATAACAACAGTATTTTATTATTGAGGTCTCTCCTTTTGTCTATTTAATAAGAATTAGATATTATTCAATACTTACTTGCACTTAATAATTTTTTACGGGTTAGCTGCAAGACGAGGATTTACATCTCTATCAGTCCATATTCTGTCAGGAGATTATTAAATTTGATTTATTTTTAGATTTTTTTGCAATAACTCATTGTCATTAAAATTTAAAGCAAGCTATTGCTTTACATTTTATGGTATTCTATTAAGAAGTGAATTCTATTTCTATTGTTATTGAGAAGTTTACTAAGAATATTGTTGGGATTGAGCCATTTATTATTACTAACTTGGTAATTGGAATTATTAATTTTGCTATTGATGGGCATTCTGTTTAAGAGAAGGTCCTGTTACTCCTCCAGAAAGATGGTTTTCCTTTAATAAATAATCATAATTATTTTCAGGCTTAGTATCAACTTGCAAAGGTGTTTTGTTAGGTCTCAAATTTGTGTTTTTATTTTGCTTTTACTGCTACTATATCTATTACTAAATTTGTTATTTTACTTAAGAATCCCTTGGTGTTGATGCTGAAACTATCTAATCAAGATTATAATTCTATTTTATAAATCATAAATTTAAAATATTTTTTCAAAGATAAAAAGAAAATTACTTGATCAATTTTATTTGAGCTATTCAAGTTGGCTGAATTTTGCAGTCTGGCACTATTTGGATTACATTAGAATTAAGGGGATGAAGATATTTGCTGAGCTTTTTCATTTTAATTTGAAGAAGAATTAGCTGTTAAATCATTCATTTATTAGACTAGCTAACGAGGAGTAGAACTTTATATTGCTTTTGAATAGCTTACTTGATCAGAAGTAGGGACAATTATTCCTTTTGGATTTACATTCTTCTTTTTCCTAATCTCTTCTGAAACTTCTGCATGGTTTCTTGCAGAAAGAGGAGGTTATTTCCATTATTCTACATCACTAGCAGATATTTACTAGGCTGTTGAAGGAATTTTGAATCTATTATCTTTCATAATTTAACTGTTTGAGTTGCTTTAGTTTTAATAATTTTTACTAGTCTAATTGCTTTAAGGAGTAACAGGTTATATTCCTTAGCTCATATAATGTCCAGAAACAGATTATAGCAAATTTAATGGATTTTAGTTTTATTACTTAATTTTTTCTTCAGCAAGAATAGAAGGATGCTAGAACTGAAGTTTATTAATTTGTTATTATAATTATTAGGTTTAGCTAAATTTTATTAAATTAGCTTATTGTTAGTTTACAGGAGAGAGCTAAGAAGACACATTTCCACTCTGTTATGGTTAAGAAAAACTATTAACAATTTAAACATCTTCCAAATAAATCTTTAAGTAAGAAGGCATTTCAGATTCTAAATCTTGCAATTCATTATAAAAATAATTATTGTATTTAGGAGTAAGCTAGCCAGAAGTAGAAATTTAATTTGTTTTATCTTGAATAGGGAGAGAGTTTATTTGATTGTTGCTAATTTTAATGTTACTGTTCTTGTTATTAGTGAGAATATTGCTACTGCTTCTTGATTAAATACTAATAAAATTACCTCTAAGTCTAATATTAGGATTCTTAATAAATATATCATCATTCCAGTTAGATTTTAATTCAAGTATGTAATTATTGTGTGATAAACTTTCATTATCATCACCTTTTAGATTTTGAGTAATATTCTTTAATTAATTCAAGGGATCTTTATTAATACTTGATTGACTTTGATTATCAGAAGAATAAGAAGGGTAATAAATATCATGAGATTTTGATTCAAAGCTGTTATCTCTATCAAATCTATTAAACTCATTCATGAAAGAACCTTCTTAGTACTACACTTAATTTATATTTTAGTCTTAGTGTAAAATATTTTAATGGTGGTGAGGATAAGCATTTGTTTATTGAATGAAACCACTTTAGTTATTTAAATTTTCTACTGAATTACCATCAAAATTAGTATCTAACTCATTTAAGAAATTACTAATAGGATTCTATTCATCAGTGTTTTATCCAATAACAGAATGTTATAAAACTTTTTAATCATCTTAGACTCCATTATCTTAAAAATTAATTCCAACAAATTAATTTCCTTGATTCTAATTCTAATCATTCATTCTATATGCTCTCTCTTGGTTTGTAATAAATAATTTAGCTTGCTTGTAATTTCTTTTATTTACAATTCGTGATTAGGAAACGATGCAAAGATTTGGGCGCGTTTCTTTGTATTAATGTGTGTAGAAATCAGCTAGGAGACTAAATCTTGGAAAATATTCATGATATTAGTAATACCTCTTCAGATATTCAGATGAATCATCCATATACAAATAATCTTTGAATAATATGACATGAGATGTGTTTACATTAGCAAGAATTTCATTGATTCCCTTTGCAAAATAAAAATTAAAAAGTTCATAATATTTTTCATGGAGTTATTATTAAACAATTCTGTTTAAACTAATTTTAGAAAGACAAATTGTACAATTATTTGCACTCTGACTATAAAATTGTCTCATCAAGTATTGCTGTGCAAATTCATTATTTGTGTTCCTTTATCTTTTAATACTAGCATTTGATCCTGCTACTGCATTTGCACTACCAATCTCCTCTTTAGTCTGATCATACATATTATTATATCTACCAGCACTTGTACCGCTATAATCTTCTCCAGCATATTTATCATAATTTTAATACTTCTTTCCAGAAGTATGATGACTCTATGCTTGATTGTGGTTATTACCCAATTAATTTTGACTATTAAACTAATTATTTGTGTTGTTGCTGCTGTAATTACTCCTTACACCTTGTTAATAGTTCACCTAATCCTCATCAAATAATATTTCCTAATCTATATATTCATTATAAGTATTTCCACTTTTTTCTATCCTTTCTCCATCTATTTCACTATATAATTCATCATCAAAGGCATTTTACTATTCTCCTTATCTATATTTTTATTTTCATATTTAATTAATTTTACAATAACAATCATCTAACCTATTAATATTCTTATTGCTGCTCATACTGTCTTGATACTAAGCCATATCATATCTTCCTACTGGACATTTACCTTTAAGATTTAAGTTATAAAAATTTAACCTAACTATTTACTAACTTATTAATATTGATATCATTTAACACATTTTTAAAATCAGCAGAAACATCATCATATCTTAATTATGTAAACTACTAATAAATTCATAGATCTTTTTTAAATATAAATTTTGTTTTTACCATCAACTGCATCACTCTTTGCTATTTTTTTATTAAAAATAATTCTTAAATTAAATGATATTAGTCTTTCAAGAAAATAAATTATTTTCTTTCTTTGCTGATTCTATTGGAAAAGATTGATTTTCTTTTGACTAAAATAACTTAAATTCAAAATTTTTTTAATACTATTTTCTAAAGCTTCAAATTTTTGGCTTAAAAATAATTTTTTTTAAAAAATAAATAGATCAACATCAATCTTAAATTTAAAACATTATTCTAAGTACTTTGTTGGTTATTTAGTTTATGCTAATATTGAGGATTATCTTCAAATTGTTCGTCTTCATCTTCGATATTAAAATTTTCATTCTAATTCTAATATGGGATTTTCGCAATGTTATTTTGACTGCTTGTTTCTAATAAAAAAACATTTAATTAGCTGATGAGCCTTTAAAATTTAAATACACTTATCATAACAACTGCTACTCCGTTTGGGCTTCTATACCTCAAAATTGTCATAGATCATTTGAAAAAATAAAACACTCTAACTTTATGTATGCTTGCTTCCCTATTTAGCTTGTATTTCTATATAATTGTTATTCTCTTTATCTTTTAAATGAAGAATACAATTCAATCAAACAAATAATTTAATTTATTAATCTTTATAAATATCTTTAAATTTTGATTGATCGATTAATCAAAAAATTAATGCACTATTTATTTATGCAATTAAATCATTTATTTCATTTACTTCTGTTTGTATTTCTTTTTTAAAATCTTCTTTCTTTTTTCACATCAAATATTGCCTTTCAAAACTTTTAACATCTCATCCCATTCATTTTCATCTTTGTTAGTTGTTAATCTAGCTTTTTTTTGAATTCATTTTAAAAAACTTCTTTTTAATAATAGACTAGATACATTAATATATTTTCAAAAATCAACACTCAATTTAAAAACCAATCGCACTCAAAAACCATCAAATATTCTCATAAACTCAATTTTTCATTTTAGTTTTTATTAAAATAATTTTTACTCAATTTTTTTTGTAATAAAAATAAATATCATCAAATCAAATAATTTTTTCTCTTTTTTTAATGAAATGATAGTTTTATAATTTATATTGAGTGATAGAGAACAATTTTTTTATTTTTAAATTAAGTTTGTTTCAAATTTAACTTTTTTTACCTTACAACCAAATATTACTGATAGATTGATGAAATATAAATACATTTCGATTTTGAAAATGAATTCATTCATCTTTTTAATAAAATTCTGAAAAAAATATTTTTTTAAAAATTTATAAATTAACCCAAATACGATAAAGATCTTAATACAGTTTATTCAGAAAAAAAACCCAAGGTAAGGTAATAAATATTTATTAAAAAAATTTAAATTAATAAAAACAGTTATTTTTTTAAGATTGAGTAAAATGAAGAATTTTTTTACATTCTGATCTTCTTTGTTGCATCTTAAATAAAATTTATTAACTAAAATATTGAAATCAAATAGAAATTCATGCTTTTTTTGAGTATTAAGTTAATTATTGATATAGGGATTTGTGATAAGAATTAGTTGATGAGTTTAAAGAATTAAAAAGCAAGATAAAAAGTTAAAACTTTTACTAATTTTTACTTTAATACATTTTTTTGTTGTAAAAAACCATATTGCTTCTTATTTCATGCCTCCATAAAAAAATTATTTAAAATTAACCATTAAACAATTAGTAATTTCATTTTATAATTTAAATAATTAAAATTAATTTAAATTTAGATATTTTAAAGTTTCATCATTTTATATGAACAATTTTGAATAGTAAATTCATTTTATACATTTCCTTTTACTTTTTTGTTTATTTTCTTTATATAAATCACAGAAAAAAAATTAAGTTTGCTATTTTTTATGGTACATTTATAAATACATGGGTAATATATGCATTAACAAAAGGTGATTTAAGAATTATAAGTTAAAATAAAAGATAAGTTAGTTTATCATAAAGAAAGTTTAAAAATATATTTCATAAAAATAAATAACTTTTACTAAACTAAATACATTTTATAAATAATGTATTCTTTCTCTTATTATTATAAGTCTCTTTTTCAAGAATATTACTATCTTCTGTATGGATATTATTTTTTATTAATTATAATTAGAGATATTCAACATTTAAATTTTAAGTAATAGTATTAAGTAAAAATAGATGTAGTCTTAAAAATAAATATCTAACAAATCTAAATAATTGCTGTTGAATATGTTTAAAAAAAGTAAATTTATAGATCAATAAAATTAGTGCAGGCTCTTGTATTACTAATCTTTAATAAATTTTAAATTTATTTTTAATGATTTAATTATTGATATTTTGAACAAATATTAAAAATAAAATAAATTATTATGGTTAGATACAAATATGTAAGAATATTGGATTAATATTCTTTATTTATTTTTAAATGGAATTTATCTTCCTTCTATTAAAATTTAAATTCATACTTTGATTTTGTAATTTACAAAAATTTGAAAGTAGGTGTAAAGTATGTTAAATTTTTATTTTTAGTTTGTTTAATTTTAAATTAAGTTATAATAGTCAAAAAAATATCTACCCGAAAAGTTAAATTACCAATTAAATAAATAAAAGAAATATTATTGTTTTTTTTGAACATTAGTTTGATCAAATTCTATTTCATCAAATTTTGATATAATTTTGGCAGAAATTTAATGATTTCAGATAGTTAAAATTTACCTGAAATATAAATTAGAGCTAAATATTTCAAGAAATTTAATGATTTGGTCTTATTTTATTTAAAATTTTCAAAAGATAAATCTAGTTCTACACTATTCTATACATTAATGCATCGATGATGATATAAGATTAATGGGAGCTTTGATCTCTCATTTTTTTTAAAAAAAGGATATTTTAAGTAAGCATTCAGATATTTTTGATACATAAAAGTGTATTAAATTTTTAAGAAGAATTTTTTTATATTTGAATAAGTAAATTAAAGATTAGTGATTAGATTAGTTATAGCTGATATTGATATAAGAGTTGCTAATCTAATTATTTAGTCATTAACCACGCTTAAATATTCAATAAAAATGTTAATTCAAATAATAACTTTTCAAATATTTGACACAATAATTAATATTAAGATAAGGGAATCGAATTATAAATATACAAACTAATATTAATTTTATAATTTTTCATATTTGCTTAGTAATTTGCTTGCTTGTTCATAGGTTAAACTATTAATTTTTGCTATTTATCTCACTCAACTTTTTTCAAAATTTTCATTAAATCCAATCTTCCAGTCAATCTTCTAACTTATATCATTTCGGAGAGGGCAAACATTAAATAGATGGTGATCAATAAGCATAAAATTTCGATGCTTCCTTCAACAATGAAGAAGATATTTTGTCCAGAGTAAAAGAAACACATTCCCATATTTCTATTTCTTTTAGCAGCAGCATAAGCAACAAAAAAGATTTTTAAAGCCAAAGTACACAAGAAGGCGAAAAGATTAGAATATTTTAAAATAGCCTTATCCCAATTTCTAACAGCAAATAAATTAGTTGAAATATAAAGAAATCCAGTGATGAAAGAAAACAAATAGGGTAGGAATAATTTATTTATATCTGAACAATCGCTAGGAATATCAGTAGTTTGAACTATCATTAATATAGCTCCAACAATTTAGAAAACACCCATGAAAAGGTCAACGAAAATGAAAATTCTTAGAAGAGAAACCAACTATTTGTTTTCTCTATATATTGAAATGCCGTCTCCGTTATTTAATTGCTCGTTCATCTAATATTTTTGTTAAAATCTTTAATTAATTGTTTGTTATGCAGCTAAATTAAATTAATTTTTTATATTATCTTTAATAATCAATTCTATCGCTTCTCAATTTAATATAATTATAATATATCAATCCATCCTTTGTTCTTTATAGATCTTTCAATCAAAATTATATTTATCAAAAAGCATTAAAGTTAAAAATTAAACATAATCAGGAAGGCTGATGAACACTTCTTATTCAGTCAGCCATAATTAATTAATTAATTAATTACAAGCTGTCAAATCAAAATAAATTACTTACTTAATCTTAATTCAAGATATGCTCCTGATTATTTGAATACTAGCCCTATTTTAAATAGTAAAATAAATCTTAAACAAGAAGCAATCTCACAATTATATTTTACCTAAATCATTTTTGAAGTCTTTTATTTATTTATGAATGAAATTATTTGTATGTTTAAAATTTTTTTAAATATTTTCTATTTATTTTTAATTAGAAATATGATTTATCGCTTTTTTAACTAACTGTAGACTTATACAAATTAAATCTATTTAAATATTACTACGATATTTATCAAAATAGATAGCTTCCAAACAAATTCTTAATAAGCACATTTTGAATTTTAAATTTCAAAAATCAACCTAATAAAATCTATAAACTAAACAAGATTGAGCTGTCTTATTTCAAAATTCTGTAAGGGAAGTCTGTAAAAAAATTCTTTTTTTAATTTTAATTGTATTTAAAAAGAGATAAGTTTATTATTTTATGGTATTCCAAATTATTTTTTTCTTTTTTGAGATAAATAAAAGTCTTTTGTTTTACTTTATTTCTTTTAAATACTATATTAGATACAAATAATATCTAAAAAGATACTGATTTCTTCTGAGTAATAAAGGAAATAAAAAAATTTCAAGCAAACACACTATTTTTAAAATTAAAAAGATAAATAAAAAAATCATATTTTTATAATAGATGTTTCAAACTAATTTATTTTTCTTGCCTTTTGAAAGTTAAAAAAATTCTAGTTTTATCAAAATTTACACAAAATAGTTCAATATTTATTCACTATTCAAAATTATAAATCTCTATTTGAAATAATCTAAATACTAAAATATTAATTATATAAATAGCACATCTAGTCATACCTATTTAGCTTTTTTTGTTCGTTTTACAACTGGGATGAAACTAAAAAACTTTCATTTTGATTCTCCTAATAAAAATTTTAAATTAGCTAAAATATGAAAGACACTTTATATGTATTACTAATTTTTTTTATATCTTATCTAAATGTATCAAAGCAAATAATTTATTCTGATATTAATGATTTAAAAATGAGTTTTTCTATTTATAGAATCTATAAAAAAATCTTTTTGATGGTTTTTGATGTTAAGTTTTTTTAGAAGAAATTTAAAAATAAATGGTAAATGTGAATGGTTGGAAGATTAAATTAAGTAATGGTAAATTTACAATAAAAATTTAGAAGGAAGCAAAAAGAAAGAATAAATAAACAAAACATTTAAAAAATATTTTAATTTTTTGTAGGAATTTAAATAAATAGAATTATTGATTTATCAAAGTTTCTTTTGTAAAGATAAAATAGAAGGTAGAGATTTTATAATGTCTTTTTTTTCTGTAACAGCTGCTTGGGCTTCTGATTCTTTGATTTGTTACAAAACAGCTTCAGGAAGAGCATTTAATTCAGATTATTGCATGTACTTGTGAGGCATTTTATCAATGTGGTTTCTCAACTTTTTCATAGAGAAATAAATGCAAGACAAGTAAACTATATCAAATATATGTGTGGTGTATTTTAAATTGAAAAACCAGAAAGGAAGCACTGCTTCTGATACTAACTTAGTTTCAACAAAAAGCAAGGAGGCATCACAAAAATAAGACCCCATAAGCATTTTCTTATCAATAACATCCCAGAAGGATAAGGTAGCAAAACTGAAACCAATAGGCATCAAAAGCCACATGAATACGTTACCTCTAGGAGGGAGAGCTCTTTTGGTGGCTTTAATATCACAATATTTGACAATTTATAATCCGCAAATAGAAGCACAAAAGAATGCATTTTTCATATTAAAATAATCAAGACTCTTCTTAATATTTTCATAATATTTAGTATCAGTATATTCCAACCACATACTTTGGTAATAGAAGTATAATTAAGGTAGAGAAGATCCTAAAAGCAAACCAGCAACAATTTTGGGTGTGTTTTTAGCAATATTATCTCTCATCTTTTCTACTTATCTCCTTGCCAAAATGTTAAAGTTTCTCTCCTCATTGTAAACCTTTTCTTCAACTGTACCTCTTTTGGGTTTTTAGAAAATATCTCTTTTATATCTCTAAGCTTACTCTTTAACTTTTCTTGCACAATTAAATAATCTATTCATTTTATCTCTAAATTATAAACTACTTTTATATATGTATGTATATATTTGAATATCTATAAAATATATATATCTTTCTTCTTTGATATAATTTTTTGAAGATTTTTTTCTAGAAACTTTTAATGCAAAAATCAATCACAAAACATAAATTATTTATTTATTTAATTAAATATATATATATAAATGAAATCCATGACTTCAATTCAAAAATTATTATTTTACATTGTCTTTTTCTAATATATTTTTGAAAAAATTATTCTTTTTTAATTGAAATAAATTTTATTTTTTAAATTTTGTAATGAAAAAGAAATTTTTTTAGATTGTTTTTTGTGTGGCTTTTGTGGATTTCAAATTAATTGATAATTTTAACAAACATTTCATAAATTTATTTAATTAATTTTCTTTTTCATTTGAGAAAATGAAAATGGAAGAAAAAAATTTTAGGTGTTAATAATATGCTTACCTATTTATTTGATGAAAAACCAATCTATATTCTTTAACAATAATGGTAGATATAATTTTAATTGAGCTAAAATTAAAGTATTTAGAAAATTAAACTAATATTTCAACAAAAATATTGGAAAATGTAAAAAAAATTCATTGTGCTTACACTTATTTATTATAAAAGAAATAAAATTAAAATAGAAATATTCAATATAAAAATTTTTTTGTGATAGATTTAAAATGCTTTTCAATGAACAAGACTATAAGCTAAATTTTAAGTCATGAGTAATTGATAAAAACAATATTTATTAGTCTTTAGTAGAGGTTACAGTTATCAGTTCAGGTGAAAGAGGTATTCTTACAATTTAATCAATGTTTAGTATTTGTTTGATAAATTCTTATGTATGCTTACTTAATTTAGTTCCATCCATCCATCCAAATTAAATTAAATTTGAAAAAATTTGAGATATTTTAGGCTTACAACAAATAATTAGATAAAAAGATAATATTATTAAAATTTGCTTTAGAAAATTTTTAATTTTCCACTCTGACTATTCTAGAGATTGATTAAAAATATTTTGAGTCATTATTCTGAGAAAGAATGAAAGTTGCTCAAGAGTACTTCAGAAACAACAAAATTTTATCTTGAAATGAATGATCGATAGAATTAGGAAATCCTTAGAAAGGTTGTTTTTAGAATTGAGAACATTTTGGGGAGTTAATTTTTATTTTTGTAAGTAAATTTGTTCAAGATTTAGGTCGAATTTTACATGTCTATTAAATAATTTGTCTTTTTTTAAATTTATTTATCAATTTATTTGAGTTTGACAGACCTAATTTAGTTAAACTGATAATAAAAGATTAAAGAGGAGTTAAGAGAATCTTAACTCTCTCCTTTGAAAGTTTGTAAAGTTAAAAAGACTTACAAACAAAATTTAAAATAAAGAATATTACAAAAAAACCAAACAAAAAATTAAAAAGAAAAGTAATTTAAGCAAAGCTATTCTTTTAACAAAAAAAAATTGAATTAACAATCACTTAGATCTATAAAGAAAATCAAATTCTCTGATCACATTAAAGAAGCTAAACCACCTAAAAAATTAACAAAACAAAGAGATATAGAGAATAGCACTAATGAGCTAACAAAATTAACATGAATACGAGAAGTTCGAAGATGAAATTATAGAGAGTAGTTGCAAAATAGTTGATAGCAAGGAAGAAAAGGCCAAAAAAACTTTGAAAAGTTATGAAAATGATGAGTCCTTACGTCAAGATGTAAGTGTCGAAATATATTCAAATGAAGAGCAAAGAAAGCAACTTGCTGAAGAGCAAAAATAAAAATTAGAACAAGAAAAAGAAGAAGAAAAACAAAAGAGAATCAGTAAAATTGTATCCTTTGTCTTTGGAGTAGTCCCACTTGTTATCATGGTGGGTATTTTTTTACTCTTTTCACTTGATGACGAAATTAAAAACAGAGTGATAGACATGTTCGCTAACATTAAATAACTTAACTTTGAAATCTCTTTTTACTTAATTATTTATGGAGCTCTTCTTATTTTTTTGAGTTTCCCCTACCTTATTTTTGAAATGAGTCTTGGATTTACATTCAGTTTCCCAATCGCAGTCTTCTTTGCTGTCTTCGCTAAAGTAATAGGAGAGCTTGTATGCTTTTCACTCTCAAGATATGTCTTCAAGGATCTTTGCTTGTAGTTTTTGAGAATGAACGAATACTTTATAGTATTAGAAAGAGCTGTCAAAAAGTATCCTTGGCTTGTTTCTAATTTGCTAAGAGGTTCTATATTGGTTCCATTGTTTGTAGTCAATTTTGGTTCTGGAATTATTGATATCACATTCACATAGTACATTATTCCAGCTCTCTTTTGGGGTACTATCTACTCTGTCTTTGCAGTCTTATGTGGCTCTCAGCTCTTAAACATAAAAGATGTGCTTGCTAATGCAGCTTTTCCTCAAAATAAAACTTTGTTTTTCTTTGAACTGAGCATGGTTATCATAAGTTTGGTAATTATGATTGCCATTATATGGAAATCTGGTTAAATGTACGAAAGCATTCAAAATGAGATTAAAGAACAGATGATGATGGAGAAGCAGTTGTAATCTACCAAAGCTATAGAAAGTATTACTAATATAAACACAAAAGGAAACTAATAAAATTCCTCTAGCGCTTGCTCTTCTTTGGTAGAATGCCCTGATGAGGAAAATAGTAAGTAAAGTAGAATAGAGAAATAAAAATATAAAACATTTGATGCATTTTAAATTGTTAATAAAAAGTAAGATTCTATTAATAAATAAATTGTTTGAGTAAATAATTTGTTGATTTAATTATTGTTGGAATCTAATTATTTATCAAAAAATCAAATCACTTTTAAATTTAATAGCTAACAATTTTAATTAACTTCTTTTGATTATCAAAACAAACAAAGACTTTGATAATATTATAGTCATCAGATATTACTTCTAAAAGAAAACTACTTCTCTATATATAATAATCATAAAAACCAGCAGCATATTCAATAAATAAATTGATAACTCATCAATAAATAAAACAAACAAACAAATTTTCTTATTTATACTTTTATATTCTACTATTTTGTTTTTTTATATTATCTTGTTTCATTTATAACTCTAATCTATTTTTTCCTTCTTCATAATCAACCTTCAAAATATTTAATTGCTATTATTTTTTTTAAAAAAAGTAAATTTTCAGCTTTTTAAATTTCTTTCTTTTTTAAAAGTAGAAAATATTTTTCTTATGATAAATTTGCTAAATCTTTAAAATTAGATTTTCTTTAAAAATTGTTTTTAAAAGCATTTTTATTTTCCAAATTTAAAGTTATTCTTCCTGATTTCTTATAAAATTGTCAAGTATTATAATTTTAGTCTTTAATTTGTTACAATCTAAGGAAAAATTAAAATAAAAATGGCTAAAATTTTTTTGAAATAATCCTTAAAAAAGGAAATAATGAATTTAAAAAATATGTCTTTTTTTGTTGATTTATATTTTTATCATAACTATAATAGTAATGATTAAACTAACTTTTACATACTATTAATTTTTATAAAAACTAAGTCAAATCTCAAATCTAAAACCAAAAGATTAAATTAAAGTGAAATGCAAAATATTTTGAGTAAGTTACTGGTTATATATGAGATATAAATAAATACATTTAAGTAGTATGATTAAAATTGTCTAATTTTTAGATGATCAGAAGATTAGTTTTTATATATTTGCTTGTATTTGATACAAAAAAAGAAGGAAAATATAATTTTATATTGTAATATATTTTTTATGATTTTTGATTGATTTCTAATTTTGATTGAAATCAGCTTTAATTGTTGATTGATGTTTTTTTTATTTATTTGAAATGGTTAAATTATATTTTATTTATTTATTTAGTTTTAGTTTCTTGTTGGAAACTTAGATTTGTTGGTAGTTAGGTATGTAGATAGATAATTAGTTTATGTTTTCATCAATCAATCAATTAAATCAAATTAAAATTTCAAAGGTTTTATTTATTTGAAATAAGATAGGTTTATTTCTTATTTTTTATCAAAATTTTATTATTTCTAAAGGGAATTCTAGTATTTTATTTGAATCAATATTAAAATTTTTTTTGCATTTATTGTCTAGTCATTCTAGTATTGCTCTTATAATTAGATAGCTCTTTATTATAATATTAGAAGGATTATTTAAAAATGTGTTAAATTAAGTATATTTATTTACATCTAATAATTTCAGCTAGATTTTCATCTTTCATGTTTAGTTTATCTAATACATCATCTAAATTAAAGCAATATCTTTGCAAGAGCATGTTCATGTCTGAATAAGTGAACTTATCAATTTATTTGCATATTTTGTCATATATTATGGTATCTATAATTTTTAAACATAATTTTTAGAAAACAACTCAAATATTTTGATAATAATTACACTTAGAACTATCAATGGATCCTTAGTATACTCTATTGTTCATAATAGTTTAGAAATGTTCTGTTCTGTTAGGGATTTTATCTTCATTTTTGTTCAGTTCTAAGTAACCTATTTTATCATTTAATTATTAATTTTTTATTATTATTATTTAGAAGGAAATTACTTGTTTCATGTAGTTAATAAGGTGGAACATCTGCTTGATATTGATGACCAATAGATATTTTATTTTTTTGAAGCTTTAAAGCCCAGAAGTCATTTACATTGAAAGCTTTAGGTGGTGCTTGAGTTTCCTTCTTCTCACGTCTATTTTAAATATAGAAATATTTTAATTTTTATTTTAATTATCAAAAAGAATTTTTACGCTAAAATGGCATCACATTTTCTGCAGATTTGTTTCTCGCTGAGGAATTACTTTATTATTTTTAAATAATTTTTCAAATTTTAAATTTTACTAAGAAATTTTAATTTATTTTTACGCCTTTTGTGCATTTGTTTGAACACTTCTTACAGATTAAAGGTAAAGGGGTTTCTTTTTTAAGTTTGTATGATTTTTTTTCATCTAATTAATTGCTTGTTCCTTCTTTAGAGCTTTATTACTGATTTGAAGATTATTGGTTTTAAGAAGAAACATTTATTTAAGGAGTTGTCTAGGGAGATTAGTTCAAAGTTACTTCTTGATTTGAGTTTTCATCCTTTAAAAGAAAACAAAAATAAAAATAATAATTTTAAAAAAAATGAATTACATTTTTTGATTTATCTTAGATTCTTTTTGATTATCTGACCATTTTTTAGCTTCTATTTTCTTCACTAAAATCATCATCAAGTGTAGAATCTTTCTTAGAAATCTTTGAATATTATGATTAAACGTATCCTCCATTTTAGTTTTAGTATGTATTGTTGGTACTTCTTCCTTGAGATTATGAAGATTCTTATCTGAAAAGCTCATATTATTACTTAATAGCTTTATTTTTAAGAGTTTCTTATTCTAGGAATTCAGATTACTTTGCAGGAACAAGCTTCAAAGATGTAGTGATAGTAGTATTATTGCTATTATTTGCGTTTGTAGAGTTGTTGGTATTGTTGTTGTTTTTTACTGAACTGTTTGATAAGTTATTATTAGAAGATTGTTTATCTTTAGAGATTCTCTTAGATTATTTAAGGAGAGAAATATTTTAACTGCTCTAACTGGAATCTCTATCTACTCTCATAGGATTGTATTTGCTACTTGTAGTAATAGGTTTATTTTTGTTGTTGGCAAACTTGCTATTCGATTATGAGAATTGCTAACTATTAGAATTGCTGTTGAAGTTCTACAAATCATTTTTTCTAATTTTTAAATCAATTAAATTTTCTCTCTTAGGAATAGACTGTTAGATGACTACTCTTTGTGATTATGATGAGTGTTGGTTTATAAGCTATTTATAGTAATCTTATTTTTTCTACATATTTTCATCTGTTTAGTTATTAGACTCATCATCTATCACTATCTCATTTAGTTAAGAGCGATTGCCATTAAAGTTATTTTCTTACACATTAGGTGAATCAATATTTTAGTTTTCCTTTTTTTGATTTCTAAGTAATTTATTGAATGCAGCTTCATTATTCTTTTGTAAATTTACATTATTGTTTTATTGATTTGAATATTAATTATCTTCACTGCTTACATCAACTACGTTTTGATTAAGATTTTGTAAGCGTTATAATTAAATTTGCTATTAGAGTTGTTATTGTTATTACTATTATAATAACTATGGATTGCTTTAGCTATCATGAGAAATTTGCTTAACTTACAAGCTGTTATTGATTAAGTTTTATTTTAAATCTTATTGAATGTTGTTCATACCCATAGAGTTGTTATTTTAATCAATCTATTATAAATGGTTTTGGTAGTTAACCATAGCAGCTTAAGTGTTGCTAAGCATTTAAGGAGTGGTTTACATCTGTTAGGTATTCATTCCAAGTTAAGTCATTATATTATTGCTATTTTAAAGAGAACTCAAACCTTGAGCCATATTGTATTGATCAGCAATCAAAGTATTTCCATTTAATTAGCTAAAATTAACTTGATTTAACGAGTTAGGAGTTTACATAAGAAGTTATGATGTACCTGCAGTTGCTTATGGATTAGTTGCATAAGAAAATCCATTTAATTAAGATTAATTTACAGGAGTAGCTTAAGTCATGCCAAATTAGCTTAATTATTACTATTTGTTAAATAGTTAATTGTAAGCTTATTGTTACTATTGTTACTGCTAAACTTACTGTTGCTGTTAGTTTTATTAGTTTAATAGTTGTAATTGAGCCTATTACTAAGATGGTATATTAAATCCATATGCATTCATATATTATGTAGTTGTAGGTATCATCCCAGAATATTATAAAGTAGCAGTAGGATTAACATTAGCCATACCATTACTTTAAGCTGCAAGCTAGTTTTGGAGTTATTACTAAAATAATTATTATTATTGAAGCTATTATTATTATTGTAAGGGTATTGAAACATTCATTGGAGTAACCAAATATTGAGAAGGCATTTGCATTTATGTGAACATAGAAGAAGGATCAACATAACTCTAAGGCATATTAAACATTGTGGCATTTCTATAATATAATATAATATTTAATATTTTAAAATAAATAAAGTATAAACAAACTAATTCATTATTTAATTTCATATGTTTCTTTCTAAAACTTTTAAAGATGATAACATATGGGTTGATTCAATAAATTTTATCTTTTATATAAACTCATGGCTATTTAATATCCTATAAAGCTTTTAAATATGATCTTTGTTTTTATTTTTTAAGCCACTTTAAACATCAAAGACTTATTCAAGTAAAAAAAGTAAAGTATCGCAAGTATTTATTCAATTCAAACTGAGAAAGTTTTGTTGCTGATTTATGAAAATTCAAAAAGAAAGAAAGAAAGAAGAAAAACAGTAAATTAAATGAAATTATTGTTTGTTTGCTAGATAGTAGGGATAAATTGAATTTTTAAAGTTTTTAATCAGAAAAACTAAATTCATCAAAATTTAAAAAATTTGTTTATTTTAAGAGACCAATAAAGTTATATTATTCTCATCGATATTCGTCTGGGTGTTTTTTGTTTAAAAAGACAAAAGCTATTCTTCAAATAGGTTTGCTACTCAGTAAGAAAATACAATAATTATATCAATTAAATTACAGCTATTTGTGAGATGTTTTGAATATTTAAAAATCTAGATATTTGCTCTTTAATTAAAGTAACATGTGTAATGGAAAATTATTTGTATAGAAATATATCTAAAGAAACAATTATTTTTCTAGTAAAAACATTGATCAAAAAAGTAAAGTTAAGAATTGTATTACGATTTTTAACTTTTAATTTTATTTTTAATCTCTGGCACTTTCAAAAATATAAAGTTGCTGTAGGCTTTTATTTGCTATTTCAATAATTAATGTAGAATTTCAAAATAGACAAAAATTAAAATGTAGAAGTGTTTCTATAATATTCTATTGATTAGAATAAATTTAAGTATTGCAAGAAAAAATTTAATAATTTCTATGAGAAATGCCTTTCAATCTATTTAATGAAAGGTTGTAATTATGTTTTTTATAGAAAGCATTATCATGCCATTAAATTGATTAAAATCACCTGATTTCTAATTTGAGTAATATTTATTTAATTTCAAAAATTTGATTTCTATCTGATGTGGTTGATGTTCCTTGATTTTTCTTATATTATTTTAAGCTAAATAAATAGCAAATGAGTAAGAAAGTAACACATTTATTTTTGGTGAAAAATATATGACCTTTAAACTTCAATTATATTATTAAATTAGAAAATATATTTCTATCAAGAAAGTTCTTACTTTTATTTTTTGTAACTAGGCAGAGTAAAAAATTTCAGTTGTGCCTATTAAGTATATAATTATAAAATGGAGCTAGTAAGTAAAATGTTAAATTTAACTCATCAGAGCAAAAAATGACCCAGTCTTATAAAAAGAATTCGTGAACTTACGAAAAACAAAAAGCATGAATTATAAAAAATTTCAAAAGAGAGATGGATAAAAAGGGAGGGTTTATAACTTACTAGTAAATAGTTAGAATAATAAAGAAAAATCAAATTGTTTGTTAAATCATATATTCAAAAAAATAATAAATTTGAATTTTACTTGTTAAAAAATTTATTTTTCATATCGCTGACAAGAAAACTTTTTTTTTTTAAATCAAAAAGAAGAAGAGGGGATTATATAAACCAACAATCTAAGAAAGAATGAAAAATAATTCAAGAGACAATCATTAAAAAACTAACCAATTCGAGTTCATTAAATTTATGAAAGGAAATTATATAGTTCTATGTTGCGTTTCGGTTTTTATTGATTAGTAAATTTTTGAAATGTTGTTTCATTAATATGAAAATAATTCAAGACTATTATCAACCTCAAGTGGATTATAATAAATATTGTAAATGGTATGAATTTTGATATAATTCTATCAAAAAAATATCTCTTTTATTCTTTGTTTGTATTGAAAGGATTCTATTAGAGAGTTGAATGATCTATCTGATTTGTCTATTTTATTTATTTTATTGTTTTTTCACAAATTTTCTACAAGTTTTTCAAAAATACTTGAAAACTAATGACACAAATTTGTGTTTGAGTGCTCGAAATATCGAATTACTTTAATTGGAAATTAAAAGTGTGAAAATAAATTGGATTCAAGCAAAGAAATATCAAAAATTTGGTGAATTCAAAGTTGAAATCATCTACTATTGATTTTTATAGCAGTTGATATTGTAGTTTTGAAAGCGTAGAAATTTAAACTTTTTTTTTAAATATAATTAAAGCAGCTCAAGAGAGTAATCTGGTAATTAATTAATTTGACTTTGTTTAGAAATAATAATAAATCACTTAATACGCATCGGAGTTATTTCAGTTATATGTGTTATTTGTTGTTTATTGGTATTTAGTGAAAAGCAATTATAGATCAATTAAAATTAATAGAAAAGCACTAAGTGTACGTACTAGTTCTTAAACTTTAAAATTGTAAAGTTTTTAAATAATATTTGAGAGCATTTCTTTTAACTTACTGGTGGCAAAAAGTGAGAATACGCTTTAAATGTAGGTTTATTTTTAATTTTTATTATTAAATTTACTGTATTATCTTTCTCTCAAACGAGTTAGTTCCAAAACTAAAAAATCAAAATAAAAGACCTATTATAAAGAGCTAATCAGCCAAAAAAAGTTAGCTGCAGTTTGAATTGGAATGTGCTTGCTTAAATTTGATTGGACTAAAACCATAAAATTGGTTTAAGGGCTAGTAGAATTGCAAATATTAAGCTCTAAATTTGCTTTTAAATTGCTTTAAAGTTAATGATTATTGTGTTATTTATTTATTACGTGGTGTATGGAATGGAAGTATTAATGTTTGCTGCGAGTTAAGTCTGTGATTAAGTAGGATTTTAGCTCGTGATATTAGTGAAATTAAATTCTAATTTTAATTATTAAGAGGGATTATTTATTGTTTACATGGTGTTGGGGTATTGCATAAATTAGCTTAAGCCTCCTACTGTCTGGCCACCCCCTGCTACTGCTTGCTACTATGGCAGGTTATAAAATTATTAGGTTAAATTAGGGTTAATCATGCTTATTTGAATGTTAAGAGATTGCTCAAACAAGGATTCGATAACAGGAGAGATTGTATTGTTTGATATTAACTTGGTCGTATTTTGTATTTTGGATATGTGAAGGGTGAGTTTTTTTCAATGATTTGGGTTTGAATCACAAATTAATTAGTCTATTAGATATTGTTTAAAACAAATGATTTATTGTTAGATAAATTGTAAGTAAATAAATTGCATTAATTTGGTTAAATAGCGAATTTGTATTTAATTTAAATTAATTGTCTGATTCTATAAATTATAACTAGATAATTGATCTGTCATTAGCTTACAAATTTATAAGCAGATAAATGATGAAAGAATATCTCACCTTTGAAAAAACTGATTCTTCAATGATCAGCTAAAAGTTGCTTGACAAGGTTAAACGGTTTCTAGATGGGTTTCTTGGATGAAAGAAAAAGTGAATCTTTTAGTTATTTATAGTATTTTTATTAGAATGTTCTTGTGTAAAGAGTATGTATGAATGTGTTTTAAGTGTTTCTTGTGTGTGTAAAAATATGTTTGAGGTACGGAGGGAGACTTGCTTCTAGTCTGTAATTTAAAAGTGATTTATTAGGAATTTGATATATGATTTTATTTGGTAGGGGTTAGTGATATAAAATAGATGAAAAAATATTTGATATAAATAATATCATTATATTTGTTTTTTCACTTAATTCGCATTTGAATTAAATAAAAGCATATTTAAAAATAATGATTAATTCTTGTTATCACCAAATTCAAGAGGGTTGGGGGGAGATGCTTTTATTGCATACACAAGTTCTCTGTAGTAATCATGAAGGTGAAAGAAGAGAAGAGTGTTGTTTGTTGGCAATTATAGAAATAATCTTAATTTTAAGTTACTTTAAAGGATTGGAAATGATACTAATTTATCAGTAACCGATTGTGTTGTTTTTTAATCTTTTAGTCGATAATCTGTTTCTATCAGAATCTCTTTTACTTTGCTTATTTTTTTCTTTTTCTTTGATTTTATTTGCGTTTAAAATCAATTAATTATTATTTTTTTAAATTATTTATAAATTTCTGAAGCGATCTTATTGCTTTAATCTTTCAAAATCACTTTTACCCATCTCTTCTTTCTTTCTTTCACTTATAGCTAGATTGCTTGTTTTTTTATTCCTTTCTTCTTTCTTTCATTCCTTCTTTGTTTCTATGTTTCCCTCCTACCTTCTTTATTCATTGACTAAATATTTGATAACTTCTTCAATCAATGAATAATAAATTTAATTACTTAATAGCTAATTTCATATTATATTCTTATTTTTATTTATTATATCCCTCGATCAATCAATCACATTTCTACCTACTCCTTCTCTCAAATGTATTTATTTGCTCACTCTTTTTTGTAGCCAATTTACTTATATTTTTCTTCACCATCTCTCCTCTTTCACATTCTATCTTAAGAAATTTCACATAAAGTCTACAATATTTTTATACCACCACATAATATAGCTTAGATACAATTATTGAATTAGGTTTCCTCATTAAGTAATTACATCGGAAACAAATTTAGTTCACTGCTGAGGGATGAGTTGATAACTTACAACTTATTTTTATACTTTGTTGTAAGTGTGTTTTTATAATGGCATTCTAATCAGATGTGCCTAAATAGATGTTATTTGAATTCAATTATTATACAAAAAAATGGTTAAGAAAGAAGGAGTTAACATAAATAATATATATTTTATTCAATAATTATTGAATAGGAATAGAGTAGTTCTCACATACTCATGTGTTCTGTAGAGAGCTTGAGTTCTTCTTAGTATTATGTGGCTAATTCATCTATCCAATAGTATGATAAAGAGAAATGAGAATTTTTATGCTGTACTGAAAGAATTTTGGTATGAAGTAGACAGAAAAGTATAGCTGCATTAAGTTAAAGGACTTACTTGGTTAGTAAGAGTCTAGAATTGTTTTATCCGTACAATTTTATAGCAATTGGAAATTAAAAAAAATACTTGATTAAATACGAAAGAAAAACCCAGGGTTAAAAAAGAAACTGCAGTAAGGTTTTATATTTTTTTAACATTTACCATAATTCTATTTCTTTTTTCCATAAACTTTTTTTTTACAATTAATTGCATTAAACTTCCTCATACTGCTTGCTGTTTAACCCAAGTTAAATACAAGAAATTTAAAGCATACTTAAGAAAGAAAAAAGTGAAGCAGATTATCCAACTAAAATTAAGCTTTGAATGTAATAGAAAATTTATCAGTAGAATACGAAAGAAAGTCCTTTTAATATAGTATTCAGTAAGATAAAAGGTGTGTAGTGTGTCTTTTGTAAATTGATTTAGCTAGAAAACAATCTGTCTGGAAAGTCTTTTTACACATCTGTGTCTCTTTCTGTTTGTAGCTGGTTTAGGTAGTACTTTTGTGTATATAATACATTTGCGTTTTGAAATAGATAGATTTGCTCTTAATCTTTCTACTTAAAATATAAAATCACATAACGAAACACTGATTACTCCTTACACTTTTTTTTTCTATTTATTAAATATGAAAAATTTCTATTATTTAGCCTAGGATACTTTCTCTTTGTGAAACATGCAGACAGCCTGAAATACCGACTTTAATATCTCACACAAGCAAGCAGTATTGAGAAGTGACACTAGATGATTCTTCGATAAGATTATAAATTTAAAAGATTACATTTATTTACCTTAATGTTTTTGTGATAATTCCTACCACTCTTTTTTCTCAGAAACTCTGTATTCTGAAAAAAAGTAAGCTTCTCTTCACCACACAAATGCTCTCTTCTCTTTATCGTATTTAATTAGAATTAACTTAATAACTTACATTTAAATACTATCTATGTATCATTATCTATCCATGACAACATTTTACAATCCTTAAATCATCTTATAAATACCTCTAAAGCAATTGTTTGTCTCTCATTTTTAGGCAAATTTATTCACGTCAAATTCTTTAAATTTACTTCCCTCAAAAATTAAACATTCAGAAATTTCCAAAAGAGATAGAAAGGAAACTCTTCCTCACTTTTATGACTCACAGTTATTTCGAAGTGATCTATTTGACATGATTTTAACAATTGCGCTACTTCATCTGATAACTTCAAGAAACTTTAGAGATCAGTGGTATGATTAATAATCTTCCATATGATCAAAAGAATATTTGGTTTTTAAAAGGACTCTGATGAAGTAATTTTTGCCTGACTAATAATATATTATTTAAGTCTAAAATGCCTGATGGCAACTACATTAGATTCTGAGTAAAGATTTTAGAGAGTACTAATGCAGGAAATAACCTAGAGAAGTTGTTTTCACCTGATTTTGCCATCATTTAAATACATACTTTTTTAGTGATAATTATAAGGCACCTTTGCTTTAATCTTATTTTTCTCTGTTTTTTTCTGATAACTTCTGATTTAAAAATGAGACCAGTTATCGCTTAAACCCTCAAAGCAAAGTCTAACGTTGTTGATGCTCTAGTTATCTAAAATAATAAAAAAGCTATCTTCAATCTTGTTTCTCTTAAATTTTTCTTCAAGATCTCTCTATTGAAGATAAAATAAACGTAAGATAGCCTCTTATTTTTTTTGACCTCTCTGATCTGAAACATTTTCTAGCAAAGGAAAGTATTAGGACACCCCTCAAATCCTCCATAAGAAAATATCTTAAATATTTCAAAATCATTTTAATAGAAACGTATTAATACAACCACAAAAGACAATCCAAAGTATAGAAGCTAGATGAAAAGCATGGAGAAATGCATATAAGAATTAAAAATAAATCAAAAATATTTAATTTAGTTCTTCTTAGTAGTTTGGTTTTTGGTTGGTTGGTAGGTTTATTGATTGATGCTTGAAATTACCATGTAATAAGGTCTAATTTGAATTTATTTTGGTTTCAATATAAAAATAACAACAAATTCTAATTTAGAAGATAGCTTTTTAAGCCCAATTAATATATTTAAAGAGTGACCATCATACTTAACTTATATAGAATATAATTGTGTTATTTATAATGAATGAAACTGGTTACTTGGAAGCAGGAAATATCTTAATATAAGATAGTACTTGGAGATGAAGAACGAATGAATGAAGAAATAAGAAATAAAAATTCAGTTGTAAATTTAATGATAAAATTAACTAAAACTCTATAAAAAAAGCAATAAAGAGAAAATAAAATTTATAAAGTATTGATTGATTAACCCTCACCCCTATCTATCTATTGTCTTTATTTTATTCTTACTTGCTAAAAAACTATGTATTTTTTTAAATAATATTTTTGTATGAACTAGAATCACATTAATTTATCATTTTAAATGACTTGTTTTAAATCACATTGTTCATTAAGAAAAAATAATTTTTTGGTTTAGAATATTCTTTCTATAAAACAAAGCAAAATAAAATAACTCAGCCACAAATAAAGTAGTTAATTCGAATTAAAATTTGTTGCATATAAATTTGAACAAAAAGAAGAGTTTGATTGATATTCACCAAAAGTAATTTGAAGCTTTAAAGAATATCGTTTCTAAAGGGAAAAAAGAGCAAAGTATTTTTTTTATTTTAGTCTTAATTAATAAAATTTATTGATTAATTATTTAATTTTGCTTTACAAGATTACATTTAGAATTTTACAATTCCTTTTCATACAAATATGGTAATTACATGTAGTTAAAATGAGTCTAATAATGTTACTTTATTTGCTTTAACTCTATTAAAAGTAATTCAATATATTTACCTCAGCCAAAATGTATATCCTAATTGTCTATAAAGTTAAAATGGTTAATTAAATATATAATAAACTTTTATGTGTAATAATCTTCTAAATGATATATCAATGTATCTTATAATATTTAAATGAGCTTATTATAATAATGTAATTGTTACCAGTAACACAAAAATAATTGGCTAAAATCAACAGTATTATTTATGTTTGTAAATACATCATCATTTCTTCCCTCTATCTCAATCATTGCAAAAAACTATATTGATAAAAATAATTCTCATATTATTATTAATTGAATCATTGATTATTCTTAAACTCTAACTAAACGAATATTTAGCCATTACAATATCTTCTATTTGTTTAAACTCTAAAATATAAATTTATAAATTCTACTTTTTCAAAATAATGCACTGCTAATTATCAATAAAAAAATTAAAACAAGTAAACATCTTAATACGCTCACACTTTATTATAATTTTTGAACTTTTAACTTATTATGGAACTAATTTATAAATTTGACAAATATATTTAATTTTTTAATTCAAACGATTTATTCACCAAAACTTACAGTTCTTCGTTATACACACTTAAACAAATAAATACAAAATTATTCACTATGTCAGTCTAACCAATTTTTCTACTTCTATCATTTTAATTTTATTATTTACTCATTGAAAAGTTATTTCCTTGTTCAAAAAATTTCTTTTAAAGTCTCTTTTTTGTCAATAATATTTATTCATTTTTAGTTTATCATCAAAAAGATTTTGGGAATTTTGGTAAATCACTATTTTCTCAAGAATTTATGAATTAATATTTAAATAAATTAATAGTCTTTTTAAGCAAGCAATAAATTTTATTTAATAAGTTAGTTATTTCATGTTTTATTTGATATTTTATTGATTTAAAGATAGTAAACCTATTAATTAACTAAAAGAATAAAAAATGTTTAAAAAATATTGTAGATATTATTATCAAAGAGTTAAGGTATATTGTGGACAATTAAATCTAAAAATTTTTATGTTTAATTTAATTACTAATTCATGGAATTTTCTTATTGGTGTTTAGTTTATAAGATTGCTATTAAAATAATATTATAATTAAAAGCAAAAATAAATAATTAAAACTCTTCATATTATCATTTTTATCATAATATATTTATTAGTCGGCCTTATCAAAAATTTCAACTTAGATTTGTTTTCTATTTAAATAAAAAAGCTCATAAAGTTATAATAATTATATTTCCATGCTTTATACTATTCAATATATTTATTGATGAACAAAATTTTTTAATTATTGCAATAATTAGGATAAAAATTTTAAAAGTTAAGACATTTCGAATAAACATCTGTAAACTTCATCAATATTTAAAACAATTTTTATATAAGCCTTGTTTATTTCTCAGAATAAGCTATTACTTTAAAATATATTTATTTATTCAAAATATTTTAACATAAATTAAAATTAAAACAGCTGTTAGTTACCTATTCTTAATGCTTTTAATCTAAATATATTTTTAGTATAGAAAATTCTTAAAACGAATTAAATAAAAGAAGAACTTTAAATTAAGAATTAAAAATAATTCCACTATTTTAAAATTAATTGATTTAGTTTTTTTTGTTTTGAAGAAATAACAGAAAATACAGTTATTTAACAACAAAAATAGTGTTTAAGCATTCATTCTAATAAATATTTAAATTACCTAATTGTGTGAATATTTTAATTTAAAACGAAATAGAAGTATTAACTTTTATTTACTAAAAATTAGTCAGAAACTTAATTTAAGTTTTAAAAATGGTTATACAAGTATTATAATTTATTTTGTTCATACAAAGAGTAAAAAATGTGATTACTTAATAAATTTATGCTTAGGTAAAAATCTTATCTATATTACTTCTATATGTTAATCAGTTTTTTGAATATTTAAAAATATGATTTTTTTCTTATTATTTTTTTAATTTGTTAAAATAAAGAATAAATATTTTAGCAATACAAATTTAAGATAAAAAAATAATAATAATTACACTACTATAAGATTTATATGACTAGAATATACAAGTTGATTGAATAGTAAGTAAAAGTATTAAATAAATTCTTGATTTTGATTTATTATATTAATTAATATTTGTATTACTTCCACAAATTTCAATTTTATTTCAAACATACACATTTATCCCTATTACATAAAAATTTTATTCTTTAATCAAACGCTTTTTTGAATATTTCTATGGATCTTAGTTCATCTGACAGCCTTTAAAAAAATTTGAATGACATTTTGATGCATCTATCTCCTTCCCTTACTGATGCCATCACCAATACATAATTGAGAAACCATACAATTCTCTTTGAATAGTATTAAAATTTTTAATATCAAATCTCCATCCAAATAAATTCAAATTTCTTATAACCATTAACTTAAAAAAAATAGTAAGCTAGTCTAAACCTATGGAACTCATATAGGAACTTATTTAGTCCCACAATTTGATGATATAAATGGTATTTATTAATAGCTTATTCCTTTTACATATTAATCTAAAATAATAAATTAGTGTGGCATGGAATCATATTTGTAAGAAATGGTTTATTTAAAAACGCAAAATTCAAATTTGAGATGACATTTCCTTCTACCTTCCCTATAGAACCCCCTTAAATTACATTTAAATAGCAAATATATCATCCATTAATTGACTTTGAAACAGGAAAGCTAGACTTAAAGGTAAATACAAACACAAATATTCCTAGTTCAATTTATTAAAAAGCGAAGCACTCTCTTTATTCAAAAAAGCAAAAATATCAAAAATTTAAAAAATTAACCAAAATCTAAAAAAAGATTTGTTTGAATGTTTGAACAAATTTGTTAACCAATTTATTATCAATAATTAAATTCAATTAGTCATTCAATTGACTAATCACTAACTCAAAATTGTTCCTCTTTCATAGATTTATTGATTCTTTTTTATGATAAATAGAAATTATTTAAAGAATGGAAATATGGAAGCACTCATTTAGTATACACCTTGATTAATGAAATAAAAAATATTTTCCTTGATATATAATATTATTAAATTACTGATTCATACAACCAACAAGCAGCCTTGGCGTAATTTTTTCTTTTAGACAAAATATTAAATATGATTGATTTATTATATATTAATTTGATCATATTTTTTACAAATAAGATTCACCAATGATATTGAGACATTCGTAAAAAATGTTGTGGGTTCAGTGAATGCTTCTATTTAAAATATATTTGAAAATGATGCAAAAACAAGTTTAAGAGTAAAAAGTTATTCTTTCAATCAAATAAAATCTCTACTTAAATTCAGTCTAATTCGAATTTTATTTTTTAAACAAAATAGAATGAATAAACATTTTTCATTTTTAAAATATTAACATATTTGTTTGTAATTTAATAACTAGTTTGCAGAGTATAACAGTGTTCATGAAAAAATACATAAGTAACTCTCCAATATAGCCTCTGATAAAAAAGTAAATTAAATATGAATTTATCAAAAATTAATTAATTTTATGAAAAGCTTTCCTTTGAAGATAAAAAGAAGAGATTTATGCAACAATTATTCTAGATATCGACAACAGAAACTAATGAAAATGATGAAAATTAATTAAAATAACTTAACATTCCAGAAAATGTTTGAAAAAAAAAGAAAACATTAAAAAGTAAATAAAAAAGCTAACTTATGTAAATAAATATATATTCGTCCACACTCCTTCTAATTTCATTAAATTCTTATCAAAATAAATCTTCACTTTTTAATTTAATCATTAAATGGATCTAATGCTATCAATTAATTTTGTTTTGTTTTTAAATCCCTTTAATCTCAGCTTGCAAATTTGTTATTTAGATATGACTACAAACAAAAGTAAATAGTAAAATAAACATTAAAACATTTTTATAAAGCTAACTTATTTTAAAAATCCCATCAATATAGATAATTGTAGAGATATTACTATTTTTAAATTAAATATTAAAAACAATTAAAAAATTTTATTAAAATCTTAAAAAAAAAAAACGAAGTAGGAGAGATACTTTATCAGAAATATATGAAGTAAAAAATAGTATGATTAAAATAAAATAAATTTAAGAAGATGGATGAATATAATGACACTTTAAAATGAATAAACTGGATCGAATTATTCTAAGAATTGTATCAATTATCTTTTAATTGGCAATTAGTTATTTTATTTAAGATATTTATTTAGTGTAAAAGACAATTAACAATTTATTCGGAATTTGTTAAATAAACAAACAAACAAATAATCAAATTAATAAATATTATTTCAATCTTAACTTTTAGCTTTAAAAAGTAAAAATATAAAAGTTAATTTTTTTTAGTTAGTTAGTTAGTAGTTATATTAATGAGAGGATTAGATTTTTTCTAGAAGGTCAATTAAGATATTGATACTTCTACTGCTACTGGAGGTATATACTCCATCATAGCTTTTGTTGTAACTCTAAATCACTTAATAAATAAAAGATTTTTCAAATATTTTTGATAATTATGAAAACAGTTTGGATTCATCTTATTTTGGAGTGAATTAAAGGATTACAGAACTGATAAAACTTTATTTCTAATGAAAGTATAACAATTAGAGGCTGAATCAGTTAAAGCAAATATTGACATACTGATTTATGGATCTCCTTGCACTTGTACTTACAAATTATTTACAAAAGTTAATATTCTTATAATAATATTTTTTTTCTTAATTAATAAATTAGTACTCGCTTTAGACTTACAAGATGAAGTAGGAAACCACACCCTTGACTACACTGAAACAATTAAAAAGATTAGAGTTCTTAAAGATGGTACTGAACTTGAAAGCGTAAATAAATAATTTGTGTTTCTTTAGAATAATTATTAGAAATTTAGATAGCATCATTTGCATTAATAAAGATATTTTTATCTAATGAAATAAACATAAATATCAAGCACATAATGTTCAAAAAACTTAACAAAATTTAACAAATAATCAAATAGGGTTTCGGAGATGGTGTTCCTGGATACAGAGGAAGCTAATAAGAAATTCAAGAAGCTATTGATGCTGTTAATAATGAAGAAGGTTGCAGATTAACTGGTACTATTGATCTTAAAAAAGTTCCTGGTAATTTCCATATCAGTTATCATGCCAAGATGGATGTGATGAATAGAATTGCTAGTATAAATCCTGAAACATACAATAAAATAAACTTAAATTACAAGATTAAGCATCTTGGTTTTGGTGATAACACTTCTCAAGTTTCTGCTATCTAAAAGTAAAAAAAATATTTCTTACTTTACTGCCTTTATATTAATTTTAGAGTAAGCCAAATTCTTACACGTATGAAAATATAAAAATTAGGATCATGGGTTTAAACTTCTTCAGATAAAATACTATGAATGATTTTCCACATGACGAAACAACTTATATCAATGCTGGAAAGAATGACTATGATAACTATTTAAAAATTCTTCCTGTGCGTTATGACAGCAACAAATTAAACTTACATGTCAACAGATATAAATATGCTATGTACTCCACTCACATTGTAATTAATTACATCTTATTTCAATTAAAATTAATTAGTTTGCTAATTGAAGAAATCTTGATATCCATTCAAAGATTTCAAATATTTTTTATCTTTTGCAGTAGTATCTTAACACGTTAATTCAATTAAATTTTTTTTTTGCAAAAATTAGCCTAAATCAAGCACAGAAATCCCCACCATCTTCTTTAGATATGAAGTTTCTCCTATCAATGTTTACTATAGCACTAAGTCTAAGAGTTTCTACCATTTCTTAGTCTAAGTAATTAATATTTCATTTATAATCTAGTTTAACAATAAATATTAATAATCAATAATAGATCTTTGCTATTGTTGGTGGTCTTTTCTCAGTTATGGGTATTTTCAGCAGTTTGACTACTGGAGTTATCTCTAAGATCACTAAACGTGATTGATATATAATTTAAACAATCAACATTAATAACAATATTTTTGTATTTTAGTTAAATATTTTTTAGTTATATTTTCAAATCAAAGGTTTAAATTTAGCATCCATCTTTCACACTTAACAAACTCATTTGTTATTAATTATTAAGTATTTGCATTATTGGATCATAATAAAATGGATTCTTTAAATTTTAATAATCTCATTTGTTATTCGTTACATAAGATTTACATATTTATATTCTATTAAAAAGTACGATATTAATCATTATAAATTCTTCTCAAAATGATGACCATTTTTTTGGTCGAAAATAATTTAAGTAGAAATAAATTTGTAATAATTTCTCAACCTAAAAGTTGACAAATAAAAACAAACCAATCGTTTTAATTCTCAATTTTTATCAAAAAATAAATCAATAAAGATATTGTTTAATTTCTAAATACTTTATTGAAACAAACATTTGAAATAGAAAGATGAACATATATTTTTTCATACTTGATAAACTTTGTTATGATTAAAAGAATTTCATAAAAGAAATTGAAATAAAGAGAATATTTTTAGCTCTTGTAATTTTTTTGAGTTATTTTTATCATTTTATTGATAAAAATTTTAAATATGAACTTTACTTTCATTAGTTTTAGGTCAAAGACAGTAAAAAATTAATAAATTTAAAATAATTTGAAAGACAAGCACTTTTGTTTTAATTTGTAAATAGAATGTACTGCATTATTAAACTTAATCTAATTCTAACAAATCTTTTTGTAAAATAATAAATTAAAGAGTAATTAATGTCTAGTTTTAGAAGATTGGATGTATTTTAAAAGGTTAATTAAGATGTTGATACATCTTCATCTATTGGAGGATTATTTTCCATCTTGGCCTTAGTTGTATTACTTTAATTAACACAAATAATATTTTTTAGGAACTAAAAATTTCTATTAGGTAGGATTCATACTTTTTTTTAATGAATATTATGAATGGACAAAATATTCAGTAGTGAGAAAGCTAGAAGTTTAATTTCTGAATCAAGCAGTTATTTAAGCAAATATAGATATAACATTCTTTGATGCTCCTTGTTATTGTAATTATTTTACAACATAAATATGATATCAAGCGTTTTTACAGTATTAAATCTAGATATTTTATATGAAAATGGCTAAATTGTAAACTAAGATGACACAAATACTATAAAAAAGCTAAGACTAGATAATTCTTACAAGGAAATAGCACAAGTAAAGTAGATTTAATTTAAAAAGTCAAAGAATTTAAAATAATTTATTTTTGTATATTTTTAAAAATAATAAAATTAATTATTAGGATACAACTTCATTTTAAGAAAATTAAGATATTAGTCAACAAAAATTCGATGAAATTGTCTCATCAATTAAAAATAAAGAAAAATGCAGAATATTTGGCAAATTAAATTTAAGCACAATACCAGGAAGTTTCAATTTTAAGATCATTTAAATGCAATAATTAGATTTAGAGTTGTAAAATTAAATGAATGTCAATCATGCAATCAATAAACTCTCTTTTGGAGATCCAGGAAAAACATACTTCCTTGAAAAAGTGTAATTCTTCACTTGAAATAAATGAAAATTGCTATAAATTTTTATTTTAAAGTCTAAGATTAGACAAATCAGATAGCTCAGCCTTTGATGAATCCAGATATAACTATGAATATAGATGCAGCTATGATAATCATATAAAAATTCTTCCATTAAATGCTGAGAATATTAAATCTTTAGATTTAAAAAGGGTTAATACATTTAGGTTTACCATGTATCAGCAAGTTATAGTAATAAGAATTAAAATCTTCTTTCCCATATTTTTTATTGAAACTATTTTTATTTTCAGATTTATTTTTTAATATTATGAATTTAAATCCTTTCTTGAAATCATATAAATAATATAGACTTTTTATAAGATTAAAATTGATAATAAAGGTTAATAAACATTTTTTAATTAATTTTTATAAACATAATCAATGAATGAGTCGTCAACTGTGAAAGGTTTCTTTTGGTTTAAATTAAAACAAATAAGCTTTAACTACTTTTTTAACTTTTTCTAATTTAAAATAAAAATAATAAATAGCCAAAAGAGTTGACTTAAGCAGTTTAGGTATCTTTTAGTTACTAGGTTTCTCCTATAAATATAGTATATCAAATAAAAAATAAACCATTTTACAATTTTATAGTCTAGGTAAATATTTAAATTATCAAATTAAAATTAATAAAAAATTATTTTAGATTTGTGCTATTATTGGTGGAATATTTTCTGTCTTTGGAGTAATAAATTCTTTGACTCTCAATGTTATCTCATCTATAAAAAAAAAATGAAAAAATATTAATAATTTTAATTGATTTTAAGAACTTAATTATTAATTCAGGATTTTTTAATATCTTAAGAAATATTTAATTCTACTTTTTATGTTAATAATCCATACTCATTTTAAAATTATTAAAAAAAATACATTTGTTTTTTTTCTTTATGATAGAAAGAGTAAACTACTAAATAAAAATTATTCTTTTAAAAATGGTATTTTGTTCTTTTTTTTGAGAAAGCAAAAACAAAGTCATAATAAAAATATGATTATTTTGCTATCATTTAGTTATTTTGAAAAAGTTAATGCAAAAAAAAAAGAATTTACCCAAAAATAATTTTATTTAAATTAGCTATTTCGTTCTATTTTTATTATTCAGATATATTAAAATTGAAATAAAAACAAATTTATTTATAAAATTGTATTTAAAAATATTGTTTTATGAATACTTTACTGCTTATTGGTTTTTTTATTTATAAAAAAGTGACTTTATTCTGGCAAAATAAAATAAAAATGAAAAAAAAATTTATTTATTTTTTTGAAATTGGGCTTTACTTTACAATTAAAAAAAGAAAATAAAACAAAAATTTGAATGTTTGATTGGGTAATTAATTACCTGATATTTATAAATCAGTTTTTTGTTTCTTAAATAAGAAAATTCAGTTTATTGTTATAAGAAATTACTATTAAAAATGGATAAGATGCTATTTATTCTGGAAGGAGCAATAAATTAATATCAAAGTAAGAGATAATTTTTTGTTAATTTATTGAAAAAAAATAATTTTATTTGCTTTACTTTAAAACCAGCAAAAGTAGTAACATAGTACTCTTAGACAATAAAAAATAATAACATTAATTTAAATAAATAATTTATTAATCCAGTAAATAAGAATTAAATTTATGTATAAGCAATTATATTAAAGATTAACAAAAATTGAAAACAAATATATTTAAATAAATGTAACATATTAAGTCTAAGGCAGTTATTATAGTAAATGCCAACTAATTTTTCAATAAACCTAGTAACAATAATTTAAATCATTTATTTGTTTACAAAGATCATAATAAACTTATTTTAATATATCAATAATAATTATTTCAACATGAAAGGAAACAATTTTTAAAATACAAGTCCATTTCTTTAAAGGATTAATATTAATTAATAATTTTTACCTATTATCCTTTAATCATAAAAATTTATTTGTTGAGAAAAAAAATGGATTAAAGATAAAAAATGTGATAGGAATGAATTTCTCGAATGATTTAAAGGTGAAATATCATAATTGTAATTAAAAACTACATTTATGTCAATTAAAGTAACTGTAATTAATCCAAAAAATTTATAAAATAAGAATTAAATAATTTTTAATCAATCAAACAAAAATTAATATATTAATTGATTTTAAATAAATAAACAATTTTTATTTACAAAGATTATATTAAGAGAGTTGAAACTGTTTTTTTTTGAATAGTAAAATGTAACAAAAACATAAATGTTCTATTTGTTAATTAAATAACAATCAAATTAATTTATTTAGAAATTTTATAGAATCACATTATTAAAATGAATACAAAAAAAATATTTTATTTAAGGATATTTATTAGTTTTAGATTAGAAGCAATTTATGCGTTACAATAACCTAAATAATTTACTTATTAATCAAGCAATTAAGAATAAAATTGACTCTAAAAAATAGAAAACAAATATTTTTAAATTTAAATATAAGATTACATGGAGAAAATATTTTAGAAATAATTGTGGAGCTCAAACTAATTAAATACAAATTTAAAAATTAAGATAGATTATTTGTTTTTTTATTTGTTTAACATTATTCTCGAAAATTAAGATTAATAGATTGATTGATTAAATAATAAATATATATGAAGAGATATGAAAAAGATAATTTTGTATTATTACCTGAATACTATTTAAAATAGAATCAGCCGCTGGCTGGTTAGTTATTTAATCTGTGGGTCTAATTTTTAAATTATTAATAACGAATGTTTTTTCTTGAAGATAGATTTTTTTTTTTTTTCATGAGATTAAGAAATGAAGAAGCCAAAAAAAAAATAGTTTCGTTGGTTCTAAAATTGATTTATTTAATTTGATCAATTTAATAATTAATGAAAGTATTTCTTATAAAAATGTTGCATTGTGAAAAATACTGATAAAAAAATAAAACTGAATATAGGCGATAGGTAGAACGGTGATTTTTAATTAGTAAATTTATTCAATTTTAATCAAAATCACTAAGAGGCACTTTGTAAATTAATGTATTTTTTCGTTAAAATTATAATAAGATATTTTGTAATTAAAAAGAAGAAATTTAGTTGAATAGCTTGTTTTTTCTTTTTATTTAGATTTTGATTAATAATGTTGATTTTAAATAGAATTAACATTTTTTTGGTTTGTTTGGATAAACGAGTATTTGTAAGATTGTTTTGTAGTTAGCTTGAAATAGTTACGAGTAAAGCAAGTAAAGTTTTGTTTGATTTGACTGATTGATTTATTGATTTTGAATGATTTTTTGGAATTAGTACATTTTATAGTTATGAATTTACACAATTTTTTGATTAAGAAAAAGGTTTATGTAATTACTTGAAAGTGTTAATTAATTAATCTAACAAATGATATTGCAAATATTAATTAATAGATTGAAGAGTTATTTATTGATATATTTATTTATTGATTTATCAAAATAATATACATTGTAATATGAATCAGTAGTCCTCCACAACAAAGAAGGAGCCTTAATTGATTCAGATTAGAGTTAAAAATCAAGAAAAAGACTTAGCTGAAGAAGATTTAATCTATTAGGAGGGATAGATTTTATCTGCGAAGAACTAGAAACTTGATTAACCTATTTTAGGTCAATTTAAATCAGATAAAAACTAATTACCAGAAAAAAGTGTTAGTATTAATAAGCAGAATTTATAAAATGTAACAAGTCCAGATTATTATTAACAGACACAAGTATTGGAATCAAGCATGTATTTGAATGGTCCTCGATTTTAAGATTAAAATTCAAGTTCTGTCAAGTCTTTTTAAGAGGAAATCAAAAACAAAAAAGTAATTAAAAACTAGATAATAAACTCAGATATGAGAAGTAAACTTAAAAATAGAAACAATGTTAGATAGAATTAGTAGTAGCAGATTTAATAATAGCATGCTCAGTAATAACAATAAAATAATTTTTATGAATAAGCCTCCCCTAGTAGGAGAACCAATAAAGCCAATTTAAACTAACAAAATATATAAAACAATAAAGAAGAAATTAATACAATAAAAGAAGAGTCTGAAAGGATTTTAAGAAGCACGATAAGGAAAGCTAGCAGCAAAGATTATGATAGTGAGTAGAAATCACCTTTTGATGCTTCATAAATTTAAAACAACTCACATAATTTTGATGAGATTCTCACAGTGAGCTAGAAAATAAAAAAATCAAAAAGAAATAATTCAAAAGAAGACTTAGGAATGCAAAGAGGCAGATTTCATGAAAGTTTTCCTAATTTTAATGGAGGAAATTCAACATTTAATTAGATTCCAGAAGATTTTAATATGAAAGGAGGTGGCTATTTTTCAAGAGATGACAATAAAAAGGGAACAATTATTAGTGGTGGAAGTAGAAATTAGCAAGATAGAATGAAGATCTCTCTTAATAATACGAGGCAGTTAAATGTCCCTTCTTAATAATCTATTGGTACTGACGATAATTTTAAAAATCTAACACTTTAAGTTCCAAATACTAAGACGAATTAGAAAGAATCCTAATAATCTCCTAGAAGCAAATAATTTTTAGCTAATTAATCTAAATCTGCTTCACAAAGCTCCTTACACAAAGATAGTCCTTCCAAGGGAAATTAAGAACCGTCAAAAGGTTTCTTTTCATTTTTCACTAATTTGTTGAGATTAAAACCAAAAAGTAATTCAAATACTCCTGTTAATAAGGTAAATCCATTACCTAGTATGCTACAACAATCCTCTCACTATTCAAACGCAACATCAAACATCTATTAAAATAATAGTAATATTGGAATGAGCTAATAAATTAACAATCCAAATGCAAATGCAAGCTAAGTCAACATTCCAGCTGAAATAAATCCTGGTACAAATTGGAATTTTGTGAAAAAGCTAGCAAAAGTAAAAAAATTCATTGACTCGATAAAAATATCTAGCGTGTATTAGTCATTCTATAAAGTGAAAAAATATCATCTCGATTTGATTGGAGATTCATCTGATTTTAACATAGTTATTCAACAATATAATCAAAAAAATTCAAATAGTATACATCTTACTGAAGCGGAGATATAAAAGCTAAAAAAAAATAATCAATAAAATTTCCATAAATCATTTATTTTGTGGATAGAAAATTTGAGCTCACACCTTCCAATATTTCTTCCTCACCAGCCTCTAATAAATTGGTTTAAGGTTTTATTGCTATTTATTTCTATTATTACATTGGTTTATGTTCCTCTCAAAGGCTCTTTTGGTTTAATAGTTGGTATAAACTCTCCTGAATTTTATTTCATATTTCTATTGCCATTCTTATTGTATATTTCTGAAATATTTGTTGCTCTTAACACTGCTTATTACGAAGAAGGAGATATTTAAATGAATAGAGTGAAAATTATTTAACAGTATTTCAAAAATATGTTCTTTGTTGATTTGATTACAACCATTTCAATTTATTTTCTTTACGTTGAGCAGAAACTTTATTTTGTTTTCTTAGTTATGTTTAAAATCTTCAGGATAGGAGCCTATAGAAGAGATATCAATGAGTATTTTTACATTTAATAAAGATCAAATACATTGTACACTCTTGTTAATCTTATTGTAAGTGTTATTTTAGTTGCTCACTATTTTGCTTGTGGCTTTAATTATATAGCTGTCATTGAAGAAGATTACTATAATACTCATAGCTGGGTTTAAGATTTAAATATAGATTAAAATTGGCTCTCTCGCTACATTAATGCAATTTATTTTTCATTCATTACAATGGTTACAGTAGGATTTGGTGATATTAAACCTACAACTGATGCAGAAAAAGTTTATGTTACTCTAGTCGCTTTGATTTCATCTCTTATTTTTGCTTATACAGTTAACACCATAGGAACTGTTTTCTAAGAAATAGCCCAGTAAGAAGCAGAATACAAGTAAATGAAACTTTTATTTAAATTTATAAAAAATTGATTCTGATATTTTCAAATAAAAAGCAATTCTGAAAATGTTTTAATTTATTTTTAGGCATTTATTTTTGTTAGTTATTAAACTTATTTTAAATTATTAAAAGGGCTTAGAAGTATCATTTGTCTATTTACATGAGATCTCGATCTATAAATTAATAGTTGCAGACAAGAGTTATGAAATATCTGGATCATATGATTCATAAATAACTGGAATCTCCTTAAAAAGGTTAGGAAATATTAAAAAAAATGTCAAAGAAAATTAGAGATGAAATTTATAAAGACTTTTATGGAAAAATTCTTTAAAATTCTAAAATGTTTAAATTTAATTTTAGTGAAAATTTTTTGAAAGATTTGACTGTATAAATGAAAGAAATTATTTGTCGTCCAGGAGAAATTATTTTCACTTTAAACGAATGCGATAACCGTATATTTTTCATAAACAAAGGGGAAGTCTAGCTTTTTTTAGAAAAATACAAAAGAAAAGATGAATAAGACAACTATTCTTATGATATTCTAACAGTAATTATTTCTACTTAAAATATATTTTTCTGAAAGATTTTCTTTCTTGTTATTAAATTAATTAAAATGTAACTGTTTGTTTTTAATATAGAAAGGAGATATTTTTGGTGAACAAAGCTTCTTTACTTCTAAGTTGAGAGAAACTAGTGCAAAGAGTCTAACAGTTTCTCATTTAATTTATTGCACATATGACGATTTTGTTGAAGTATTAAAACAGTTTCCAAAAGATCATGTAAATATTTTATTTTTTAGAATTAGATTAATTAATATTAAATTTTATTTAAAAAAAGGAGAAGTTTTGCTAAATGAAGGATGAAATTTTGAATTATGGGGAATAACTAAACACAAGGTGCACTGCTTGCTAGAAATTCCGTCACTCTATTTTCAATTGTCCATATGTACATCTGAAGACGAGGAGAGAAAATGTTATACATAGACATATTCGTTCTATTCCTAATGAAAGAGGGAAACCAGAAAGTGATCGTAGAAAAGAAAAGATCAATACATTGAAAATTTGTTAAGTTGTGAAGATAAAACTCAGAAAATTAAGGAAAATGTACATTTCGAAGCAGAATAAAAAAAATAAAGAAGAGGAAACAAATATTTAACTTGACGATAATAAGGCAGGCTATTTGATAAATGTTAAAAAGACTTATGAAGAAGATGAAGAATCATCCGATTCAGTTATTTCTGAAAAACCTTATGAGCTTAGGAAAATTTCAGATAAAAAGTTCTTCTAAGCAAATCCTAGATTATTTTTAGATTAATATGGCTAAGTTTGTATTTAAAATGAAGAAGATGAATAGTATGATGATTAAGAGGAGGAAGAGGATGAATTTTAAGATGACTCAAGAGAGATTTAGATGTTAGAAGATGAAGATGATGGAATCATTGAAGATTAAATAGATGGAGAAGACGATTATAATCAAGATAGTATTTACAGTAGTGAAAATAGTTAGAATTAAGGAGACAATAGCTCCTCATCAAATGGAAGTGAATTCTCTAATGATGATGAATAAGAAAAAGCTAATTTGAATAAAAGAAGATAAAGTTAAGAACTTTAAAATGTTAATCTTCATTTTGCAAAAAGAGATAGTATTTTCAAAGCTTAAGAGATAGAAAAAAGGAGAGTAAGCTCTTTAAGCTAAAGGTTTATTGCTAATGCTCAATTAGATAAATAAAGGGAGAGAAATACTTCTATTGATTTAGATGCTTAGCAATAAAAATTAAACTAAAAAAAGAAGCCAAGTGAAGTATTTAATCCAAGAGATTTTATGAGGAAGCAAACCAAAAATTATACTGTGAAAATAAAAGGTTTTTAATCTTAAAAGTAGCAATAAGATTCTCTTCATGAATTTGAGAGAAAAGATAGAAAAAATATTTCAAAGACGCTACCTAATCCATAACTAGCTACAATTAATGTTTACAAAGCAAATGCTTTAGAAAAAAATAAAAATGATTATGAAAAAAACAGTTAAAGAACAAACAACCTCACTGTTTCACCGATGTCTCCAAATTCTACAGCAATGAAGTCTAATTAAGCAATAAATATAAACATATAAAAAGAATAATTCATCAACGAATTTTAGGCAAAAAATAATTAGTAAAGATCTAACACACCAATAAACTAATAATTAAAGGTTTTTGTTGAAAATTCTGATAACTTTAATTAAACTAATTTTTATTCTAACTTGAATTCAAATAATCACTCTAAAACTACGTCAATTAATGAACCAATATCTTATAATATCAATGTGAACTAAAATTATTCCAAAAATAATAACAATGAATAGTAATAAAACATGAAACAATAAAACTTTTAATATGAATAATAAGCGAAGGAAAGAAGAAATTTAGTTCCTTCAATTGATAATTAAACTCTTCAAATCATGGAAGATCCTAATGAAATTATAAGCTTGTCTCATATATCAAAATCTTAAAACATAAAAGGAACTTTGGATCATATATAGGAAAGGTAACATTAAGAAAATCCTAGTCAGTAGCATGCATAAAGTGGATTTTCACATAGCCAGGGAGAAAATGAAAGTGAGTAAAGTATAGCATTACAGATTGATTAAAATAAAAAAGGGAAAAATCAAATAGAATAATAAACTTAATCACCAAAATAAGTAGAAGGATAAAACAAAAAAAAATAATTTAAAGAGGAATAAATTGATTAAGTAAAAGAAGAAAATAATAATTCAGCATAAAATAATTTAGATTCTTCTTAAAATAGTAACAAAGCATAAAATTATAAAGAATAGAATAAGTTAATGTTTAAGGGGAGCATTTTCTCTTTGAAAATAGCTGGTTTGGCAAACAAAAACAACAAAAATAAATAAAATGAAATTCAAGATCAAAATTTAGAAATGTAAAATAAAAAGCAAACAACTTAAAATAGCTAGTTTAGTCTTGAGTCTTGTGATGGGTTTGATGATCTCAATAATAGCATAAACAATGTAAGCATATCTCCTCAAACACCTTAATTACATCACAGAGTAAAGGATTTAAAAGAAAAAAAGGGAAGAAAAGGATCCACTAAAGCGATTGAAAGTACTCAAAGAAGGAAATCCAAAAAAGAATCAGAAAAATTTGACAAAATTTAAAATGATTAATTGAACTAATCTCAAAAAGACTTTTTTAAACAAAATAAAAATGCTGAAGACAAAAAATAAAAAAAAAGAAATAGTTCAAATGCAAATAAGATCCATTAAATACAATCTAAAAATCGTTCTTCACAAGAATAAGATTTAAATAGCATCGAACTCAGACATGATAAATCTACTGACTCTGTCCATTCTTCAAACAGCAGTCCTAAAAACCCCAAACTTACTTTAGAGAGAAAAGACTCTATATTTGCTAAATAGAACAATGCCAATTCAAAAGATGTACAAAGTATTCTAAAACGTAAAAAATCTATAAATCTGTACATTAATACACAAGAAATTTCTCAACAATCTCTTCAAGTTTAAGTTTAAAAAACACCTTAAACAGCTACCAACAAACTACCATTTATGAGAAAGTAAACCAACAAATCAGAAACTCCTCGCCACCAAAATAACAACAAACCATAAAACGAAACCGATTCAGATTTCTAAATGCAAGACAAAGTAAACAATTTATCTGTCTCTCAAATTTTACTTTTTAATTTTACTGATTCAAAATATTTTTAAAGAAAACAAAAATAAAATAATGTTTTCAACTTTATTTATTTTTAATTTATTCAAAAGTAGTTCGATCAAAATTATTTTTTTAAATAAATTCTTTCCATTAATATTTTTCCTTTTTAATTTTTAATTTAAAAATTTAATAATAATTTTTTTTACTTTCAAAACCTATTAAAATTTATTAAGTGATTTCCAATTATTATATCTTTTAGTTGAAATAATTAATTACTTATTCAACAATTGAATATCAGAGTGATACACATTAACTTTGGCTGATTAATATTAATATTTTAATGATATTTTTTTTTCATTTTTATTGAATTGAAAACTAAATTTAATAATTTTTTTTAGCAAAAAAGGAAAGACAAAAAGACAAGAATTTTGACAACAATAATTTCTCCTACTTTAGAAAATAACCAAAAATAAGGATTAAAAGTAAATAATAATTTTGGACAAATGTTAAATTAGGCTAAGACTACCGGGAATTTTTTAATTCCCAAAAGTTAAGGTAATTTGTTTATACCTCCAAGTAGTAATTTGATAGTGCCTATGAGTTAAAACAACATTATGCACATTCCTAATAATAACAGAATTCAATAAGACAATATCTTAGAGGATAAAGAAAGAAAAATTCCATTGAAGAGAAAGATAACTAATTTAAGTGATACATCAAATCATATGGAAGTCCTATAAATTCCAATTCCTTAAATACAAATAAATAATGGCTCAAATAATGCAAACTCAAATACAAACTCTTATGGAATCTCTATTAACAAGAATAACTCACTTGGTTAAAATACTAATTCATACATTTAAAATACATCTTCTTCTCAATAGAGTCAGTACTTAAAACAGCTAAGCTTCAAGAATCAAATAGATTTTAGTTCAGCTTGGATGTAAGTCTAATAATCGTAATAGCAAAACAATTTAAACCAACAATAAAATAGTATTTAACCATCTTAAAAGAGTGCAAATTTATTATAAGTCCCAAACAAAATGTCTTTTCCCTATTCAAATAATGAAATGATTGGAAACAATTAAAACTCTTAACAACAAGCTTCTCAATCTCAAGGATAGTAATCATAGTAATAGCAATCAAGCCCCAACCACACTTTCTAAAATCAATTATCTATCAATTCATATTTGAATAGTAACAATAATATTTTTGCTTTAAATAATAATCCAGTCAATAACCAGTCTCATAATTAACTCAAATAATTTAATCATTAACAATCTCTTAGTTTAGCATAGAATTAATCTAATTAGCAAGCTCATCCAATTTAATCAAGCAATTAGATTTAAAATTAACAGTAAACTTAATAGCTATAATCAGCAAGAGGAGAATAACAGTAATAAGTTAATCAAGCATAAAACCAATAATCTTTACAAAATATCTAATTCTAAAATTTCTAACAATTCTAATAATCTTATCCTATTAACTTTTAAAATATGGCTATGAATATGATGCTCTTACCAACTACAAATACAAACTTTGCAGAAAACTATTATGCTGATAATAATGTTCGTGGCTAAGATTATTATAGCTAAAAAACATTATTTTTATATGATTTTGATAGGATGAAAGAGTTTACTAACTATTTCCCTCATAACAACTACACTCTAGTCTGCAAAGAGAAGAAGAGAGTAGTTAATAGAAAGAATTACTTTGTTAATAAAAAGATGGGTAATTCAACAAGAAATATTATGTAAAATAAAAATCCAATGGCTCATCCATCACCAAGAGGAAATTTAATGATGATGAATGGATTTAGTGCTTCCTTTCGTGGTGCTATTAATAGAAATGATAGAGTTATATCAACATAAGGACATAGTGGCAGCTAAAATAACATTGCAAATAGCAATAATGTAAGTGTGATAAAAGATAACTAAAATGATTTACATACTTCTGGTTCTTTAGCAGATAAACTCAAACATAAATTATAAAAAGCAACTGAATAACTTATTCACAGTAAACGTAATTCAGGAAGAGCTAGTACAAAGTAAAGATCTAAAGGAGGAGAAGTATTAATGGTATCAAACTTTAACACCCATGCACCACCAAGAAACTCTTCTTTCTTCCAAATAAGCAATATTAATTTAGAAGGTGAGGAGAAGAAAAATACAAATGGTAACAGTTTAGAAATTTAAAAAGATGATCATAAACATCGCACTAATTCCTTACATTTAGATTCTAAGATATCTGAAACACCTAATTTAGAAGAAATTGAACACAATGAAACTATACAAAAAGATTAATTGCTTATCAACAAATAATCAGGAGATAACATTTAAATTAGCAATTTTGCTTTTTTAAATAACATTGAATCTGATTAGTTTGGTTATAAATAAAAAACAAATTCAATATCAATTGAATAACCTATGATGACAGATGCAGAAAGTAAAAAGAATCAAGCAAAATGAAAGAATTAAGTAAACTAATAAATAAATTATCAATCACCTAATTAAATAAAATAAAAATTTTTCATTTCCTCAATGAATAAGTAAAAATAATAAATAAATTAATCCTTACAATTTAATTATCAAACAAGTTGTATAAATTAGATTAATTTTAATTCATTTTCAAGCATTCATTTTGAAAGGTTAAAGCTTTTATATTTTAATAAAATTAACTAAAATAATTTGAAACATTTTATGAAAGCATATTGAAAAATGCCAATATATTAATTACAATAAAAATCTCAAAATAAAAAAAATAAACACACTTATATCAATAGTTATTATATTTAATCAACATTATCTATCACTTATTCTATCTTTTTATTATTGTTTTATATTTTAGTCCAATTTAGAAATAAAAATTCACTTTTCTATCTAATAAAATCACTTATCGTTTTTATGATCGAAATAAATAATAGTATCATCTTTTTTGCAAATAAGCATATTAATTAAAATTTATATTTTAATATCATTTAAAAAATAAAGTTTTATCTTTCTTTAAAAACACAGTTTTATCAAATTCTCTTTTAAAGGATTAAATATTTTTAAAAATAATCTAAAATTTACAGAAACAAATTCTTTTTATTAAATAAATAAAGAATTACAATAAAATTAAATACTCTCATAAGTTTTTAACCTTTAGCATTTAATTTAAATATTATTTTTATAAAAGCGATCTTTTTTATTTTTCCTTTTTAGAATAGATTAATATTAAAAAATCATTTGCTCATTATGGATGTAAAGTTCATTTCAAAAACCTTATTTAATAAATTTAAATTTTAAGGCTGATAAATTAAATATTGGGATATTAAATATGTGGTTTGAGATTTTGTGTGTAAATATTTGAGTTTTAAAATTGTAAAACGAGAAATTTAAAAAATAGACAAGAAAGAACTTAATAGATGTTATATATCCGTTTATAAAAGAAAAGTTAATGAAAGAAGAATTTTAATAATTAGAATAGAGAGAAATACAAAGACAAATAAATAAATAAATATTCAGTTAAACGAAGACTGATGCAATATTAAGAGGTATTATAAATATTGCGTCATGAAACAATTATTAATTTTTAAGTGTAGTTTTTAATATGAGATTATTATAAAAAAAGAAAAAATTATAATAAAAGATAAATAAGATTAGATTATAACACTGATTATTTAGTTGATAATGATAGATAATATGCTGAATTTTTCAAATACTAGAAATAAGCTAAAAGCAAAAATATATCTATTAAAAATAGCAACAGGATTTACATGAATAAAACAAAAAACTCACAGAAATTATATCAAATTTATTTAATAATTTAAAAGCTAGTTTATGTAGATGAATTACTCGTTCTCGTCAATCTCAACCTATTTAATTATAAAATATTTCAATTAATAAAAGTTAATTTAAATAAATTAAATTATTTACCTTTATTATTACAACCCCAATAAAGGTGGGATAAATCGGAGACAGAGGTAGCACAGCCGGTGCTATATCGTTTTTAAATACATTTTAATTTTCATTAATTTTGTACGAAGTTCATCTATAAACCTTTGTTGTTTTGTTTTGCTGGTACATAGAAATAATCAATTTTTTATTTATCAATAGTTTCTATTAATTGGTTTTTTTTTTTTTTTTTCATGTAAGTTATCTCAATATAATTTAATATTAAATAAGTCCTTCATCACTTTTTTGAATCTTTAAATTTAAAACCAGTTCTTCTTTTTAAGCTATTGAATGAAGATAGCTTGATTGAATGTATTAACAATTAATCAGTCAATCAATCACTTCATCCTCACTGACTGAAATTGATGTAAACAGACAACTCATTAAAAGTTTCTGTCTACTCAATTTAACTCTTTTCTCTCCCTAAATAATTTTTTACCAGTCTCTTCATATAATTTGTTGCTATGTAAAGATTTAATCAATATAAGAAATTTTAATTATAATTATAGTGTTTTATATATAGTTTGTTTTTTAGTTTTTTGGAGGAGGAGATTTTGTTGAGTTTTTTCTCAGTATTGTAACTGAGTTTGGGGATTTTTTATTATTTGATCATCATACGGTTGTCGAGTGGGAGAGTTTTTGGCTCTAACTTGACTTTGCTATCCTTTTAAATTTAGGCGCTAGGCCTTGCCATATCCCACTTTTTGAATTCTCTTAACAGGTTCTCGGCGTTCTTCTTTTTGTTCTCGACGTTCTTCATTCTCCTCTAACTCTGTTTTCTCTTTCTTTTTTCGCTCCTCTTTACTTTTTTTAAGTTTATTCATTTGCTTGTTACTGAATTTAGCCTTCTCAGTAACATTATTCAATTTTTCATTTGAAGCTTTGCTGAGTAATTCAAAACTCAATTCTTCTACATCTTGTTGTCGTTGTTGCTGCTGTTGTTGTTGGTAGGTTTGCTACATAACATCTTACTTAAATTCATTTGCATCACAGTTAGCATTTAATTATTAGTCTTGGGGCTGAGGCTGAGGCTGTGGCTGTGGCTGAGGCTAAGGCTGTGGCTAATGCCAAGGCCAAGGCTAAGACTTCCTTGTATTTTCATCTGATGATTAAACTAAAGAGAACATCTTTATATTTTAGAATTTCTATATTTCTGAGAAATCCTTGAGATTTTAAGCATCATAAATCTCGTCAGTATCATTTTCATCTTCGTCTGACATTTAATCAGAAGAGGGTTGCGAGGATAAAATTGGCGAAGATAATCGGTTTGAATCTAAGCTTAATAACCCTTGATCTCGAAGTAATAATGAATAATCTCGGGCATCATTGTGATCATCATCAGTTTCAAGACTCATATTTTAATCATCATAATAGCATTCACTTTCTAAGATCTTACCTTTAGTTAATTTAGCTCTTGAGCTTTAATCAAAGTTAATATGATGACAATGATGGTGATGCTATTGCTAATGCTTTTGTTATTACTATTGCTAAATTTATCCTGATTAATCAATAATAATCAAGTATTTGCTGGCATATAAATCAAACCATTGCAAGGGAGAAATTAAACTGCTATAAATAGGCTTTAAGTTGCGGTAGACTTCACTGTAATCAATTAAATGCGGTTCAGTATTGGAGAAGTATTTGTTTAAGGAGTCCTTTAATTTAGATTCGAATTCTAAAGAGAAGCTATAAGATGGGATAGTGGTAACCACAAAGACCGGTACTTCGAACGGAACATCAACAAGTTTAGATTAGATGATTAATCTTTTCTTACTCTTTTATCTTAAAGGACCACTTTATCTGAAAGCAGCAGCAATATCATATAATCTAGATTTAATTTCAACTAATCCCAAGACTTCTTCATCTTAATCATCAGTGATGGCAATATCAACTTCACCATCAACTCCTTCCCATAATAAATTATGGTGGATATGAACGTTGCTCGTAGTTCGACCTCCTCCTATACGCTTTATTATTATATCTATATATTTATTTCCTTCTTCCATCATTAATTCTTCTAATTTTTTTCCATTATTTTGAGTTTCTCTACCAGCATTCTTATCAGCCTCTTCCCACATTTCAAAGCATTCCTTCAGCAGAGTCTTAAGTCGAAGTAGACGCAGATATTTGGCATCTGAAACCATCTTAATACGTAATCCTTCAATCTTCTTTTCTAGGATCTTCAACTCCTCGATTCGTCCCTCAATAATCTTACTAATTCGTCCTTCTAAATCAGAGATTTATGTGTATTTTCCGCTCTTTTGCAAGCCTTGCAAAATAGACAATCGTACCTTCGAGCCTTCAATACGTAATTCATTAACGTTCTAAGTATTCTTACGTAAAGTAGATTCAGCTACTTCTAATTCTCTCTTAGCAGCACAAGGAACATAAGATTCTGTTTTTGAAATTATTTCTTTAATGCCACATTTTCCGTATTGTAATCCCAAATCTTTTAATAAATCAGTTAATTCAGTCTTATGTTATTCCATAATTGTTTTAATTTCCTCATTCGCCTTAGCTCGGGATCCAGCACGTTCACCAAAATATGCTAGTAACTTATTAACAAAGGTATTCCATTCTTCTTCACTTTCTTTTTCATATAATCCAACAACAGGACTAGCAGATAATATCTATCTAATTGAGTCCATTAATAAAGGTTAAATAGCTTCTTCAGCAGTAATATTTTGTGAATTGTTAAATTCAAAGAAATGATCCTCAATTTGATTTGCTAAGTTAGAAGACGAGGAGGAGGAGGAGGAGGAGGAAGAGGAAGAAGATGTAGATAAGGAGTATGAATTTGTCAGGCCAAAGCCGCCTCTATTCCTACAGCAACTACAACAACTGGTCCTAAACCCTCTAAACCCTCCACTAAAGGAGCCCTTACAAAAGCAAGAACTATTGCTATTGTTAAAAGCGGTCTTTTAGTTATAGTTGTAATCACAAGCAATAGCGGGATTACAGATACAATTTCGATTATCGCTATCATTATTGCTTGGATTGCTTTCATATTGGCTATAGTATCGACTACTGCTACTACTATATTTATAGTAGTTCATAATTTAATTCAATTCTTCACAATCTGAAGATAGTTATTCAGATTCATTTGAGGAAGAATTTGTTTCTTCTCCTTATTAGGAAATACAAGAAGATTCAGAACTTAATTTTTTAGAACATAATTCTAATTTTTTACTTTCAAATTTGCTTGATAATTCACTTTGTTCCCTTGGTAACATCATGGATTCAGAAATTTTGGTACCTAATTCAGATACAGAGTTAATACCAGAAAGATTGGAAGAAATTCTGGCAATAGAAGCAGCATAAATGCTAATCTTTTAGTTGATATTTGAATTTTCAATTCTTAAAGAATTCTAAGATTAATTCAATTACTGAGGATATTGCTCAGCTTAATTTTGGATACAAGAAGTGAGCATATTGCTCATATTGTTCATGGGCATGTTAGACATAGATTGCATGATCATTTGATTCATTTTTGATGTTGTTTTTTTTCTTAAATTGAATTTAAGTTGATTGACTTTGATTGGTTTGGTTGGTGTTGAATAGCTTTTAGGGTAAAAGTTGTTTTTTGTTTTTTTGGATGTAAAATTCCTTTATAAGAAATAGCTAGAGGAAATTTATAACAAAGCCATTGAAAAAAAAAAAATTATAAATACACTACAATTTTAATCAAAAATCAATGCAAATTAATAATTAATTAATTATACAGAAACCATTTTGTTTTTTAAAGTTCCAATTCGTATTTATATAGTGGCTAATACATTTTGCGCTGTCTTTCATGTTTTTTGTTAGGTTGACTAAAACATGCAAAAGAATTCTAACATATTAAATTAAATGAAAAAGTAATAGACCTTTGCCTTTATTTATGCCTTTCTACTCTAACTCTATTAATAAATCAATACTTCATAATTTCTTTATATTAAGGATTAATTTTCCACTTTGAATACATAAATACATACAAATTAAAATAGTAAAAATTCATTAATAAATGAATGAGCTGTGGTATTGAAATTTTAATTTTAAAAAAATCAATCTACTTTAATTTTTTAATATTTTAAAAGTTTAGTCTAGTTTAAATACCTTACATTGAACAAAAAAAAAATATATTTTGTGTATCTATTTAGCAAAATTACAAATAGATATTTTATATGTAACTTTACAAATATAAAAGAATTAAATTTTAAAAAAAGTTTGATAAGAAAATCTAATTTATTTTCTTCATCTTAATTTCTAATTAATTTTTAACAAATAGATTTAACTTCTTTCTAAATTAATTTCTTAAATATTTACATGCTTTTCTTTTCTCTCACTCTCAATTTTATTTTATCATAATTGAATTTTTTCACTAGCTTTAAACAAATAACTTTTATTGATTTAAGAGTAGATGATCAAATTCTTTTTTTAGAATTAAAAGCTCCATTTTTGGTTCTATTTTTATAAAATTAAAAAGATTTTGTATTTCTAATTATTTTAAAAAAATATTTTAAATAGCATTCAAGATTTGGGCATATCATTAAGAAAAACACCTATTATCAAAAATTATTGAGGAAATTTGAAAAAAGTTGTTTAGTTTAAGAAATGAGGGAATATTTAATTAATTTGAAAATAAAAGAAATTTTTTCAGAAAAGTCTTTATCTAAAAAGGAGTTTTAAATGAAAATGGTATTTTAATAATGGATAAATTGTTAATTAAGAGGTTTATAATGTCTAGAGAAATTAATTATTCACTTTATCTTAGAAAAGAAATAAATAAATAAAAAAACATCCGACATATTTGGATTATAAATTCTGAGTAATTATTCTTATTTTATCGAGTCTACCAAGATTTCGAATTAATCAATTTTTATAATAAATTCTTCCACTCTCCTAATATAATTATTACCTAACATTTTTAAATTTTTAGTTTTCAAAACTCTTTAAAAACACAAAAAACTTATTTCTCTCAAATAAATGGTCTTCTTCTATTTTCTTTATCTTATTCTTAGAGTTTCAATTTAAAAAATTTTCTTTTTTTCTTCACTTTAATCTTTGAAAGTGTTTATAATCATAGAAAGTTTTTATCAAAGGTAAAATTTAAAATAAATGATTTTTATGTTCAAATCTCCAATTGTCTTAAAAAAATATTACTAACTAAATAAAATTTAAAAAAAGTATTGTTTAGTGTAAAGCTTTTATTGTTTCTTAGTTAGTCTCCAAAGAAATCCTTAATTAAATCTTTTAAATTCCTTCATAGATTTAATTTAATAAAAAATAAGAAATTATGAATATTATTATAATTGCTGCTATTATATTTTAAGTTACAATTTTTTAATATCACAATTTTGGTTCAAATAATTAACATACTCATATTTTTAAAAGAAAGTAACTATCCTTTTAAATTTATATATCTATGAATTTATTAAAGAGCTTATATAAAAATAACTCAAAACAGGATGTAAGGATATTTTATATGAAAAGTCTGTATTAGTAGATTGTAAAAAATTAAAAAATTAATCTTATTTTTTAATTGGACACCCTACTTATTTTCAATCTATTTAATAAATTAGTTAGGAAGATTTAAAAGGTAATATAAAAAATATTTATTACTCTATTTGCTAAATATTCAAAAAAAAAAAATTATTCTCATTTTTTAAATTTCAAAAATTCTTCTTTATTTATTTCATCTTTTCATATTTATTCTCAATAAATCTTGAAATATATTTTATTAACTTAGAAAAAATTCTAAAAAATATTTTAAAAGTGAAATCTGAATTAAATGCTTGATTGATTAATAATAAATTAACAAATAGATTGAGTGAGTTAATCTTAACTGAAAAATTATTGAAATTTTATAATTAATTGTAAATATTAAGATTAATTAAATTTTGTTTAGCTAATAAATGAGTCAAGGAAATTAGAGGAGCTAAAATCTCTGAAATAATAATAAGCTAAAGAAGTAGGAGAGAATCTTCGATTAACAATAGATGAGCATTTATTTGTTACGAAGAAATCCTCTTGTACTTGTAGAATGGCTAGCTAGCTAGCTTAGCTGCTTTTCATTCTGAGTTTTTAATAGGGATAAGTTTTTAGTCTATCTAATATCTATTTGAAATTGATCAAATATGGAAAAATATTTATTATTATTTCATCGTTTAACGCATCTTTCTTCACCTAAAGAAATTTTTACCTACAACAAACCTTTGAAGTTTTTTGAAAAGAGAGATTAGCTCCTCTAACCTTTTGAGTGTCATATTTCTGATAGAAAGACTGATATCATTTAGGACTCCTTTTTCAACTTCTAGCAAGTTGGGTTAAGTCAAAATCATTCTAAACTCTACAAGAATAATTCTATTTTAAAAATTGTCAAAATGATTAAGGGCTGATTATTATAAAAATCATTTCTATCAAAATTAAAACATTTTTTTTCCACAATTTTAAGGGCTTTTAAGTTATTATATAACTCTTATGGACTAATCTTTACTGCTTAATAGAGATACTTTAGATACTCAAAAAGGATTATTGATTAACTAAACCTATGATTTTTGCTAGTTTCTTTATTTGCTTTTAAAAACTGATTAAGAAGATTGATACTCTAGCTTTAAGATATAAGACACCTAAGCCTAATTACTATGTATCTCGGTGGTTTAGCTATTAACATGTGAAAAAACGAAATAAAAATATAGTTTTTAATTACCTGAATGAGTTAATGAATTTAAGTCTAATCTCTCAATCTCTTGCGAATCATTTCTAATGAACATCGCTACTAAATAGACTTTCTCATTATACTCACCTTTAACAAATTTTTAATCCTAAAAATAAGATCTTAAAAGGTTTTTTCACAGATAAAATAGCAAATGGCACTGTACTTTCAAAATAAAATTTTTTTCCCTCATTTAAATAAAAATAAAGAAACACTTTCAAAATGAATAAAACAATTCAATTCTACATTAAACCTCAACACTTCATTTCGTCATATTTCTCTTTTTAAAAACCATATTTAACTCTAGCTTTCTATATCCTTTAAATCTAACTAACAACTCCATCCATAACTACATTTAACATCAATCTAAAATCAAATAAATATTAAAAAAGTTAAGAAAAAAGAAGAAAAAAATAAGAAAAATTAAAAAAAAAGTTTAACTGAAAAATCAAATCAATTAATAAAAAATCTTTTAAATTAATCAAAAGCTATAAAAAAATAAAATAAGAAAAAACTAAATAAACACACAAATAAAATATGTTTTTAAATATTTAAATTAAATTAATTCTCTTTGTAACCGTTCACATATCCTTTTTACTTTTACTTCAATTTACTACTTATATATTTTTACTTTATACCTTTTATTCATTCATTTATGTACTTTATTGATATTTAATAGAGAGAGAATACTTATTAGTACCATAAATTCTAATCTATTTTACTTTTTTTTTATAGTTAACTATAAATTGAAGTTTCTATCTTTTACATATTACTTAAAATAGTTAAATTAAATAAATAGAATATGTAAGTAAGCGTTCAGATATGATTTTTACTTTCTTCAAAATACAACTTATTTATTTATTTTTTCTTTAGGATCTTCTATTAATTATTGAACTTTATCAATTTATTATTTAAATGATAGAAACTAATTTATTGGATTGCTTTTAGTTATTATAAATGTTTGTCAATTTTATTTTTTAAAGATAAAGCTCATAAAATATTTTATTCTTTATCTTTTAATATAAGATTGAATTGAATTCAAATTATATATAGTACCCTAGGGTACTGCCTTAGTAAAGGCTACATACAAATAGAATACATATGCAGAGTAAATTATTTTTTAAAATCAATTAATTGTTAATTTTATTAAAAGAACACCTTCCTTAAGATTTAATTATAACTAAATAAAATTGATTAAAAGATTTTAATAATAACTTTTAATTCATTTGAATAAATAATTAAGTTTTTTTATGTAATTTAATACTTTGTTTTTATTATTGTGATACTCACTAAATTAAATCTTATTTTTACAAACTTCTATTTTTATTTTAAAAATATATTAAAAGGTTTTCATGATATGATTTATTTGATCTTTTACTTTGCACAATAGAATTTAAGATAGTATTTTTATAGTCAACCTGGATTGAGTCTAATAGAATATTTATAAAGAAATAGATTATTTGGATTAATTTGTAAATCACTTCATAGCCTTTTGAAGGATGCTTAATTTTTTCTTTCTACAAAATGAATAAGATTTTGTGTATGCAAAGGAATAGATAGAATTGTATGTATGTAAGTTATGATTTACTTTATTTATTAGATTTTACCTTTTTCTGCTTTTAGCTTTGGAGATTTAAAAATAAATGTTTCATATTAATGATATGAATCTATCTAATTAATGAAATACTTCATTTATAAATGAATGAAGTAGTGAAATATGAATTTATTTGCAAAAAGTTAATCTATCTATTTATAACAATAAATTACTTTTTTTCTTCTAAAAATTATTACTAGATGAATGATGGATGATAATTTGTTTTTGTTTTATATTTTGGTTAAGAAGATAGTTATATTTCATTAATTAAGTAAGTGAACAAAAAAAAAAAATTAGATAGAAGTTTACAAAAATCAGTAAAAAGAGGAGAATCAATCTCCAAAATCATAAAATAGTCAATAAAATTAGTTTGTAAAATTAAAGTAGTAGTATAAGAAGTAGTAGCATTCAAACATTAAGTGCATGGCAGAAGAAGGTCAATTAAAATAGTTATTAGAGGAATTCGATGATATAGAGGAGCATGATAATTAGAGAATTAATGACATACTCTAGCAATTATCATAGTTTCCCATCAATTAATTAAAAGAATGCAAAAATTCAGTCTTGGAAATATTAAGATCAACTCTCAAAGTAAGCGAAACAGCCTTAAAAGCAACACAAATTTACACAGATTTTTTATCTGTGTCTGAATCTTGTGAAAGAGTCTAATTTGAAGAGGATTTAAGATAGATTGTGATTAATTTAGGTGACCCAGATGTTTAAACTAGAAAATATTCTCACATGTTTTTACTTAGTTGGGTAAAAAAGTATAATGATTTAAATAGCATTTTAAGGGCATTTGTTAGTTCTGGATTCAGCTCAAGCAATGTAAAAAAAATAATTAAAAATAATTTAAATGATAAATTATCCAATTTCAGTCAAAAATGTTCATTTAAATTAAAATTTAGCAAACAATTAAGCAGAAAAGCATCAATTCTTTTTAGGGAATAATACTGACTGAAGCAAGAGCTATTGATTGGAATTCAAAGGAAATTTTTAAAGTTATAGCAGATCTTTTACAAGTATGGCAAAATGTTAGTCACACTAACGTTTAAAAAGCAGCTGATCATGTAATAATTTTGCAATTAGATAAACAATTAAATAAATGGAGAAAATTTGGAGAATTAAACAAACATTTTATTTCAGTTGGATGAAGACCTATTTAATTTATTAATTGACTAATTTGATTGATTGATTGCTACTAAAATATTTATACAGTAATTTGTATTGAAATTTGCAGAAAAGACATTTTTTTATAAAAAGATTGAATTTAAATTAAATTACAAAGTGGTATCAATACATAATTCAATCAATCAATTTAACAAAACAGTCACATATCTTAAATCTATTAAATAAATATTCAAATAAATGATAAACCTGACAAATCAAGTAAACCACTCAAAAATTTAAGGAAATTTTATTGAATTTCTTTGAAGGATTTAGTAATTTTAGCGAGAGTATTTAGAAATTTAAATGATATTTGTGATAGTATATGAAGATAGATTAAATTGGCTATTTGATGGATAGAAAATTTTGTTAACTGAAAGATTATTTAAAGATAAATAAATCAATGTTTAATTCTTCAAATCAAATTAAATTTACTTTACTCCAAATAAGCAAATAAACATCTTCCACAAATTCAAAAATTAATTAAATTTAAAATTTTAATTAAAAAGGCCCTCGTTTCGCTATGTAAGAGAGATGAAATGCGTTTAGCAGTCACTAAATTAGATATACAACAGATGAAAATTATTAAATAAATTGCAGAGAAGCATTTAATATTAGGTCTTCTTCCTGAAGATATAGAAAATTCAAGCATTATATTAACAAAACATAAAAAAGAAAATGGGTCATCAAGTTAATAGCAAGTTTTAAACACAACTATGAATAATACATAAAATATATCAAATAATCAATAAAACTCCACATTAAAAAATGGTAATAATGATCAGCTTTTTACTGATCTCCTGAGTTAAACATAAAAAAACTATGAAGTGTAATAGAAGAAACCATTTAAAGAATAGGAAGAACCAGAAGAATAAAATCTTAGATTTAAAGTTAATTCTCATAATAATATTGGATCTCTCAATAAATTAAATTAATAAAATGATTCACAAATCAAATCAAATGGATATTAAGTTAAGTCAGAAGGTTTTATACTCTAATCAGAAAATGCTATTTCACTCCATTTTGGAGTACTTAGCGATAAACATTACCAAGACCTCAAAAGTTAAAAAGATTGGAGAGTAATACATTTCATTCATTCTTTGCCATGTTTAAAATCATTAAATAATTTAAAAATCAATGAGAAAGTGAATACCATTTCAGTTATTTATTTAAAAATCATCAATAATCTTACTTCATTTAATGATTTAAAAAAAATTCCTTTACTAAAAAGATTAAATGAAATTTTTTGAAAATTTATAAATTATTTTAGAATAATTTAGAACTATTTAGGTTCTTAAACACAAATAAATTAATTTTATTCATAAAATTCAAAATAAAAGATTTTAAAAACATTCATTATTTATTTTACTTAATGATTTGAGAAAAAGTGTGTTTGATATCAAGATTTATTTATCTGTATTTTTTTAAAGGCTAAAGCTCAAGCTGTAGAAGAATTGGAAAAATGTATCATAGAAGCAGATCATTTATAAGGATTAGAAGATTAATTAGAAGAATTTTTGGATTTAGTTTTAGATTTAACTAGTGATAGTAACTTTAAGGTTTAGGTGACGTCTATGAATATAATATTTTCAATTATAGATCTTAAAAAATGTTAAGAAGACAGAATATTTAAAATTATTAGTTCATCTATCATAGAAAAATTAGGTGACAGCAAAATTGCTATAAGATAGTTAGCTTAAAAAATAATTATAAAACATTTTGAGGTAATTTTATTTGAATTTTTACTTTTTTTTACTGATCATTTTTTAATAATTTGAAATTTTAGAAATTTGATGAAAATGAATGGATATTTGAGATAGTTAGGAATATTAAATCTAAAAGTGTTTAATTTAAAGAAGATAGCCTTACTTTACTAGAAATATTAATCAAAGATTTTCATAGCACCAATAGTTAAGATAATGAAAATGGTTATGATGAGAAGGATTCAAATTCAGATGAAAATTTATAATACAACAGTAGACTACCTAAAAGAAACATTAAAAAAACAAAAAAATGTAGTTTTGATTGGTAAAGAGTTATCAAAGAGCTAAATGCCTTAATTGATGATCCAAAAGATAAAATAAAATCTAAATGTTTGGATTGCTTTATATCTCTGAGTGGAACAATCAATGATTAAAATTTATTTGCATAATTTCTTCAGTAAAATTTAGCAAAAGAACAAGAAATCAAAATTCTAAGAGCAATTAGGCCTCAAGTACAGAGTTCTTCAAGTAAATTCTCTTATATTTCTAATTAAAAACTAAGCTTTTTCAAAATAATTTAGTTCATAACAGATTAGAAAAGAGTGGTAATTTGAATAGGGGAATCGATTATTCTAGCTATTCTTACCTAGATCCAGAATCTAACATGCATTTTAGTTTTGCAAACATTAAGAAAAATGAAAAATCTGAAGAAAGTAAGTATCTTCCCTCTTCAGCAAATCCAAGCAGTCTCAACAGATCTATTAATAGATAATTTATTGTAATTTCTTTTTTTATTTTTTCTCCTTCTACATTATTTTTTTTTTCAAATTTTTAATATAAATTTAATATGAAATTAATTAATCCTTGATTTAAATGAGGATTTTTTAATAAATTATGGTATTAAAGAATAGAAATATTTAGATTATTTTAATTATTAATTGATTTAATGATTTAATAAAAATAGTCTCCTGATATTCCTAGAAAGCCAACATAAGCTAATAAGAATAGCATTGAAAATAATGATTTTCAAATAAATGCTTATAACTTATTAGATATTAAAGGAGGTAGATATAGTAGCAGTAGCAATCAATAAAGTTACTCAGCAATGGAAGAAAGCACATCAGTTGGTAGCAGTATTTAACAAACTCCTAATTAACCTGATTCTATTAAGAAAAAGACCAACAATAATGAAAAGGACAGTTTGGATTATTTTGGAAACCCATTTGAGAAGAGACCTCCTCCAGCAAAATTTAGTAGTGCATAAAAGAACCAAAAGAGTACTTTTGAAGTAGCTTTAGAATAGCAGAATTAATTGGATAAAAGGACAAACTCAACTGCCAATTCAGATAGAAACAAATCGTATAATGTGAGTAACTTACTAAATTTATTTAAAATATTAATAAAAAAACATCAAAGGAACCATCATTGCATTCATATTCCACACTAATTCAAATAAACTTTAGTTACTCAAATAATTAAAAATTTTTTTTATTTTTAATAGATGCTAGAATCAACTTCAAGTAATATAAATACAGGATCTCCAAACCTCAAAAAGACTATGAAATCTAGCTTGAATGCAGGTGAGAGTAATAATTATACTTGTGAAGAAGATCTTGAACCTCTGCGCAACCCAGAAAATGCAATAAACACTGTCCTTAATGAATTAAAAAATGGAGATTGGGAAAGATAATTCAATGCTCTTGATACAATTAGAAGATTAATTAAGTATCACCATGAAATATTAGCAAGATCAGTTAATTTTTCTAACATACTTAAAGAGGTAAATAGAATTTATAAGTTAAAACAAGTAATTAATTGATTGATTTTATATGTAAATTAGATAAATTAATTGATTGATAATTTGAGATCTAGTTTAGCTAAGAATGCTATGATGACAATCTCAGAAATGGCTTACAAACTCAAAAAGCATGTAGAAATTTAAATAGATGGTACTTTTGCAAAATTAATGAAAAAAGGAATGGATGCAAATGTATTTATTCTAGAAGAAGTTAAAAAGGCTTTAATATCATTATGTACTAATTGCACTCCTTAAAAGATTTTATCAAATTGCTTTTCTTTAAACATGAAATCTTCTTAATCAAAGCAATATGTTATTTAATGTTTTGATACACTTATCTTGGTGCATTAAGAGAAGTTATAATAATTGAAAGATTTTGATAAGATAGTTGAACTTCTTGGTAATTTTGTCATTGATGGATCTCTTGAAGTCAGAAACAGTGCTAAAGTAGCTCTTTAAAATCTCAGCATGAACTGCATTGAAAAAAAGAAAATTTAATAAATTCTTATGCGTTCTAAAGATGAAAACACTGTTAATAAAATTATTAGTGCAATAGATTCTTTTTCAAGAGGAGGACTTGATTCTACTTTAGGTGCTACGGGTCGCTCAACAAGCAGCATTTATGGTAAAAACAGTAGATCTATTTTATAAAAAACTGCAAGAAATAATATGAATACAGGCACAATGTATTCCTAGTAAAGCCAAAGCTCCAATAATAATATTGATTTTATGGAAACATACAATAACAATAATAATGGAGAAATGAATATCTCACCAGATAACATACGCATAACCAAAACATATTCCTAATAATAACCTCCTCATTTAGTAGCACCAAAACCAACAAAATCTACATCCATAAGCAGAATTTAGCGCTGTCCTGATATATTTGAAAATTTGCCCACCTACTTCTCAAATGTAGAAAATAATGGTATGTTAATATCTCTTTTAATTTTAAATTTCTTTTTTTAATAAAAATCAATTCTTAATTAATGAAAAGACTGGAACATAAGACTCAACTGCATTAACGATTTAGAAAGAATTGCTACAGAATATCCTAAAGAATTAAGTGCTCATAAAAGCTATGTTAAATTTTTAGATTGCTTTGCTAAGCTTAACAATGACTCAAATGTAAAAGTTTAAGTAAAAAGTTTAGAAGTATTCCTATAATTGATTCCTGTTTTGCAAGTAATATTTTAGCTTAAATAAATTTTTCAAAATTAATTTTATTTATTTTAAAATTAAATGAAAAAAAGGACACAATGCAGATCAACATTTAGAATGTAATGAATAGTGTATTTAGTTCTTGTGGATCTTAAAATATGCAAATTAAAAGAAAGGCAGAAGAAGTTCTATAAGCTGTAATGGAAAATATAGATTCATAATATTTATTTGAGCCTTTAAACAACGGTTCTCTTTTTGCAAACCCAAAATCCAAACCAATAATTATAGAAAATTTAGCAAGTAATTTATTAATAAATAAAAATATTCAAAATAAGTAATATCATTTAAATATTTAGGTATATGTAATGAAGTCTCCAAAAGAAAATAAAATATTTTCCACAAAAGTATAACAAAAACTATACAAAAATTGCTTTAAGAAAATAAAATAGAACATAGACAACCCTTAAAAAAGCTGATCTAAGAAGTTTATGAAATACTAGAAGAAGATTTATTTATAGGCCCTCTTGTATCATACAAACAGTAAATTTTGGATATGGTTGAGTGAGCGAATGATATTGTATAAACAAAGCAAAAAACAGAATTAAAAACTGTTCAAATATTAAACTCAATCAATGTGAATTAAACAAATATTTAAAGCATAAATTTTCAAATTAAAAAAATTAATTAAAACATATTATTATCTTCGTTAATATTCAAATTTATATTAATTATCTTGTATAATATTTATGAAAGTACTTTTATAACTAATTATAAAGTATTCAATTATATCCAACAAATTAACTAGTAACCCATTTAAAAAAATAACAAACAAATTAATTGATCTTAATGTAAATATTACAAACCACTTTTCATATTTTTTGCTTGAGCAGTTAAACAAAAATTAAAAATAAGATATATAAAAAAGATGGAAAAAGGAAGGAGAAAATTAATTTATCACGTAAATACATAAAGAAATTAATAATAATTTAGGCATGTAAAATGATTGAAATTCTGCATAAAAAGAATATAATTTAAGATAATTTAACAAAACAGTATTTGATAGAATAGATTGATTGCTTGTATAATTAAAAAATAACTAAAAACTTGCTGTTTTATAATGCATGTAATTGAAAATTTATTAAAATGAATGAAAATTATGAATTTGTAGAGAAATGAAAGAAGTAAAATTTATTTTTTTTCAGAAGAAAAATTGAAAGAAAAATCAGATTAAAAAATGGTAGTATTTGATTGATTCATTGTTTTATTGATTGATTGACTGGCACCATCACAAATATATCTAAGATGAATTGATACACGACTATTTACTTATTTATTCTTTTTTGCTTATTTAGGCATAATTTAGATAATTATTTATTTTACTTACTGAATTAATTATTTATGTATTAAGTTATGAATGTATGAATTAATGTATTCTAAATCTTTACAACCAAACTAACATTGTAGTTCTATTGATGATTGCTTGGTTGCTTGCTTAGATTATGTTAGACTTATTCAAACATGCTTTTTTTTTTCAATATTTATTATTTATGAATTTATTAAATGTATTGATTATTTACAAAGATGGTGATGATAGATGATGGATAGATAAATTTTACGTATTCATTCTTCTCTACATACTACTAACAACAAACTAACTTGCTATGATTGATTGATTCTTTCTTTCTTTGATTTCTGTTAGATTCTTCGAAATTTTGTGGCTGCTCTTAAATAATTCGAATTGTTTATAATTCTTATTGAATTGGTAGGAATACATAGAGTAGTAGTAGTATGAGTAGTTTAAGTAATATCTTCTTCTCTTTGGCTCTTTTGAAGTTTTTGTTTTATTCTTCTTTGTATTTTTTGTCTTTTATTTTTAATGAGTTTTAGTTATTTATTCACTAAACTGCGTGTAATGAATGAATATATTAAAAATTAAATATTTTTTTAAATTAAGAAAAATGTGATGATGATAAGTATATTTGTTAACTATTTTCATTATTTATTTATTCTAAATTAATAGTTTGTGCATGTATACATTTTGAGAGGAAAAAAAAATTATTTTTCAAAATGTATCAAGACAACTAACTATTAATTAATTTGTTAATCCCATTGAAAAAATATTTAAATAAATTGTTGGGGGATTAAGAAAGTAATAAATAAATATGAGATATTAAGATATATGTTGATAAATTAAATAAATTGTGTACCATTTATGTTTTTTGTTTGTGATTGATTGATTGATGATATTGGTGTTTGAATATTTCTTTTATTTTTGAAGATTTTAGAGCATGTATGTATGAATGAAAGTAAGTAAGTAAGTGATGAAGTGTATTTGTTTGCTTATATTTTTGTTTGAATATTTGTTTGTTCTTGTTGATTTATAGTGTCGTCAATCTATATACAATGATTCTCTTTTTTTTTCAGCATTAGTTTGGATGAATTAAATTTAATTTTATGAAATTAGGATGAGCTTATTCATGGACGAAAGGTTGTTGATTATATAGAAAAATTCTTTCGTATTTATAAAAAATGTTAGGGAATGTAGATGCATAATATTCTTCAATCTTCTTTCTTCTTAGGAGAGTAGTTAAGTTGGACAGGATATTTAAGCAAGTACTTGTCACGAGTAGATCTATCAAACTAATATCTGTATGGTTGAGCAAGCACCTTCTAAAATACTACAGCGCGGTAGCAGTGGGAGACTTCCCAAGAGAAAGGATCTTTTTATTCTTCTTCTTAAGAGTAGGTTACCTTCATTTGCTTTAAGAGATCAGCAAATTGGGTCTTGTTATTTTCATAGAAGTCAGTGAGGAGGTTGTTTTCTTTTACTTCTAAGGAATATTCTTTGGCTAATTCTATGAATAAGTCAACATTTACTAGATATTCAGGTACGTATTTAATGACACCATCAACTTATGAACCAACTGATTCTTGTAAGTAGAAGCCATACTTATTTCCATAAGGATTTTATTGGAGATCGATTTATTCAACTGGAGTATCGAATTTCATACTGAAATGCTTGCTTGAATAAATAGTACCGCCTTCAGGAGTAGGTTGACCCTTATTTCTCATAATATCTAAAACAGCATTACCATCAGTGAAAGTCAAGAGTAAGAAACCTTAATCATTTAATCTTCTAGTGCAATTATCCAAGAAATTTCTTACTTTTTCTTCACTTTCATGCATGTAGTGCATGGCCATTTAGCATGAAACAACATCAAACATATATTTACCATAAGATTCTTTATCTTTATTTTATTCTTTTTCATTGTTTTCATCTTTTTTAGGGGATTGACCATCTTCTTAATTATTTTCTTCATTTTCTTTTTTATTTTCAAGATCCATTTGATCTTCATTGTTGATAGGTTTATTTTCGTTCTTATCGTTATTGCCTTCATCTCTCTATTCTTATGCTTATCCTTCATTATCAGCAGCAGTGATTGCATTACTTGGAGGAGGAGCGTTAATGTGTTTCCAAAAATCTTCACTTGAGCAAGAACAGTCTTTTTAGAAGAAACCAAATTTAATGTTGGAATGATAACGACTGTTTTATTTAATTTCATTTAAGGTAATTATTGCTCTCTAGTAAGCTTAGTTCAATGCTTCCATTGCGATATCAACACCAATGTAAAAGCAAGCATGACTGTGCATTAACCACTTTTTGTGGTCACCACCCTTTCCACAAGCCAAATCTAAAATGTACAAATAATTCTCAGGTAATTTGGCATTCTCTGCTTTGACAATTGATCTCTAGATTTCTCCATATTTCTAGATGAGAACACTCTTTACCCAGTTATGGAACACTCTGATATGGAAGGTCTCTAAATTCTTTCTTTCCTACTAGTTGAATCCCTTATTATTATTGTAGAAGTTCTGAACTTAGTTATTAGAAGAAGATTGATGGTGGTGATTATTATGATTATTGTTGTGATGTCCATGACCACCGTGATGACCTCCTGCATTGTTTCTGTGATTACCACCATGATGAGAACCACCTTGATTTCCTCCAGAGTAGTGACCAGAACTTCTATTATTATTTCTGTCTTATCTTCTTCTATCATAGTTTCTATCTCCTCTCATTTTACCACTTGCGCCACTACCACGTTAGTTATTTAAATTGTTATTGTTATTATTGTTGTTATTGTTGTTGTGTTATCTTCTATTATCGTTGTGATGGTATCCACCTCTGCTACCTCCACTGCTGTGATTATTTCCACTATATCCACCTTAATTATAACCATTGTTGTTGTTTTAGTAACCTCCATTTCCATGATGGTTATTAGCTCCACTACCACCATGACTACCATGGTAGTTATCTCCAGAAGAAGCATATCTGTCTTTATTGCCGTAACCGCCTCCTCTTCTGTTATCTCCTCCACGTCTTTCAGAAGCTTAGTAGTTATCACCTCCATAATTGCTATGATTTCCACTTCCGCTTTAGTAATTATTACCACCACTTGGATTTTAATGATTATAGTAGTTATTAGGATTGTTGTTGCTATTAGAGTTATTATTGTTGCCTGATCCTCCTTAGTTATAATTGCCTCTATCTCCACCACCGCGGTTTTAATTATCCTAACGGAAAGCAGGATAAGAACTATTGTTGTTATTGTTATTGTATCTGTTAAGCTTGTAATTAGAATTTCTATGATTCATTTTATGTGTCTTCTTTCTTAATTGTTCTTTCAATTAATGATTATTCGTTTATAAACTAAATTATTTATCAATTAATTAATTTATTTATTATTATTAATTTGTTTACTTCCTCAATCAAAAAGTTAATCTAATTATTTATTAATAGATCAATCGATTTTTCACCTTTCTATTTTTCTGTTTTTGTTTATTTATTTCTTTGTTTGCTTGTGAATTTCACAATTTATCTAATTAAAACTTTATTATTTTCCTCCTGCTAATCTTAAATCATTTGAAGCAAAGAATTCCTATAAAATCTTAGAAAAACCATTCTTATGATGCCTATTTAATTAATAAATCACCTTATTTTAACAAGAAGATGCAAAGAAAAATAGAGACAAAAGCATCTATAAAAATTATTTATTTTTTTATTTATTTATTCATTCATTCATTGGGTATGTGATTGATGGCATTTTTCTCTCTAAAGGTTGATACTAAAATTATTCATTAAATCACTCACATTATAAATAAATTTTACAATTAGACATATTATTTATAAATCTAATAAATGATTCTACTCCTTAATAATTCTAAATTTCTCACATAATTATCATCTTATAATTTGGCTCACAATTTCAAAAAAACCACTAAAACAATATCTTATAATATATTTATGTGCATAACACCCACTCAATTTTTATCATCAAAAATCTAATAATCTTTAATTAACAATATAGAATATTGCATCATCCTATGCTTATACACAACAAATAAATTTTACCAGCATTAAAAAAATAACTCAGAATTGTATATTTCTCATAATAAACAAATTTTAAATTATAAAAATTAATATTTTTAATATTGACGATAGCGAATAAAAGCAAAATGTATTTTAGGATTAAATCATTTTAAACAATTTTTCATTTGTCAAAATAAAAATTCATTCTTTATTTTAAAAAGTAGAAATTTGTCTAAATAGTTATTTGTGATTAGTTTTAAAATGAAATATAAAGTAAATTAACATTTAAAAAGAAATAAAATATAAAAGATATTTTGATTGCAGGAAAGAAACTTACATAGAAATTAAATTAATAAATTGATAGACATAATTAAAAAATGAATAGAGCTATTACAAGTAATATTTAGATGAGCAATTATTTTTAGTTTTATTCAAATTGATTGTTTTTAAGAATTTAATTTTTTAATTAATTTTCATTTTATTTATGTATTCTCAATAAAATACTTTTTTTTCTACTTTAGGTAAAATCGTCTGTAAAGTTTCTTCTAGTTTTTTAAGTGGACCTGAACTACCTAATCCCCAACTTGAAAATTATATAAAATAAAGTTAATTATATTTTGAGTTTAAAGTAAAATATATTTTAATATAATATTTGATAAATAAGATATTTACTTTGCAAAATTAAGAAGTATTTGCTTTATTTGAGAGTTACTCTATGATAACTTTAAGAAACCTTCTACTAATGCTTAAGATTCTGGTTCTTTGCACTACCACCAACTAGATATTAAAAAATACTTAAATTATTTTATAGAAATAATAATCTTACTCTTCCATCTCCAAACCAAAGTATTTTAAATGCTAGTTACTGTCAGCTATATGATAGAGAGACTATCCTATTTCAGCTAATCCTTATTTTGTACAGAGACCCCAACTTATTTTTTTTTTAAATATTGAACTAAATTCATCAAGTTTATTATCTATTTTACCTGCTTAAATTCAAGTAAAAATATTTCAAAGAGGTATTTGCTCCACCCAATTTTATTATACTATTAACTAAATACTAAACTGCTTCATCAGTACACTTAATCCAGCTAATTTATTAAGATAAATTAATACTCTAAATTAAAATAAAATTAATCTTATTACTAATTTAGATTAAGTGAGAAATGTAATATGCATTTGTTGTTATCAGCTAATTAATGAATGCAATTTGCTATGTTTTCTACTATGATATCTTCACATTTATCAATGCTTTTTATTTTAAATTTAATTTGAATTATTTATTAAAATGTATTTTTTTTTTTACTTTTCAAAATCCAATTCAAAGAATTTAACTCTTTTGTTTTTCTAGAGCAAACCTTTTAATCCAACTAAGAGCCTGCCTACTCCTTTATTTGTCAATTGGTTCCAACTGTTTGTTTTATTGATTACAATTAATTCTACTTGTATGATCAAAATAGAAAATTAAAGAATTTCAAAATACCCAGGAATTTTAAGAGAAACAAATCTAAGTTAATCACAAGTCGTTGATATTGCCTTGATAAACTTAGTGATTTCTTGTAAGTCATTATCTGTTGATGACTTAACACTAAATATTTAAAATAGATTTTAGATAATCGAGCCTCAAATAATTAATTATTTTACTATTTAACACCCAAATGAATCTTTAAGCCAAATAAGTTCTTTAGAGGAATCTAACTCAAAGTCTAAATGAATGATTTAATATCTAAAGATTTTTCTCTTAATAAAATAAAAATATTTCAAAATTTTGTGTTTAAATTAAATTATTTGTTTACTCTAATGGCTCTATGATCAATAACTTCTGCTCAAAATTAACATCACCTAAGGGTATCAACATATCACAGCTTAATATTTAAAAATAATTCAATGCTAAGAATGTTTTTATATTTGAATATATTTAATATTTTAAAATATATTTTACTCTAATTTTCTTACTATAATTGTGTTATGTAGTTCAGAGATTTCTTAGGCATCTTATTAGTTGCTAATAATAACTTATTTTTGTTTCGATTCATCAAACTATTTTAATATTTTGTTAGTATAGATGTTTCATTTATAGATTTTATAAAGAAATAAAATACTTTTGTTAAAACTTCGCAACTCTCACCGGGTTCTAAAACTATATCTTAATCTTTAGGAATTGAACCTGAACAACCCATTTGGAATGTGTGCTTTTTGTTTTTTTTGTAAAGTATCAACTAATTATCTTATTACTATTAATTAAGTAATCACTGGCAATTTTTATGCAATTTATACCAGAGATTTAAGTTTTTAATACATTAAATTAAAGATTTAAGAATTTAGAGAGAAAAAAAATTTTTGATAATTTTATTTTGATGTCATTTTACTAAAGATTTTACATTTATTTGATCTGTAAAAATGACATCTGCACTCAAATTTCATTCCAACAAGAATAATTCTAGAAAAAATTTGTCTCTATGTACGAAGTAAATTTTGATATAACTTTAAATAGAAAGTAAGTGTAAAAATTAAAGTTTTTAATTAAAATAATTTAATAAACTAAAAACTTATTAACTCATTCTCTATTTATGTTTTAATCATTTTATTTAAAACCTCCAAAAAATCATTAAAAATAGATTATTTGTAAAAGAGTAAAAATATTTGGCAATCTTCAAAAAGAATTTAAGCAGTCTATTTTATTATCAATATTATCTTAAAATTTATTCAAGAAAATATATTCTACTAATTTAATTTTGGCTTTAATACTACCCTATGATATTTCTAAGAAAAAAATTTTATTAAATGAAGAGGAAGTTAAAAAATTTTTGGGAGAAAAGCAAGGATTAAGATAAATTTAAACAAGATTTTAGTTCACAATAAATTAAGAATATTTTCTTAGATGAACTGTATAATGAAAATGAGAAGAAGAATAATCTATCTCCTAGACTTGAGTATAAGAGTTAGTAAATTAATTCTACGCATCAAATGCATTCCTGATAGTTTAAAACAAAAAGAATTTTGAATTTAACTCTTATTTCAATAACTAAAATCAATTTCTAAATATTTTTAAGAACCTAAATTACAATTAAAATTTCATCATTTTTAAATATTTGATAAATCAAAAAATTAAATAAAATAATCAACAAATTTGAGATAAATCACTTATTTACAGATATCATATACTTTTTATTATTTTTTATGACAAAATATTACTAAATATTTTGAAAGTTCACTTCAAAATAACAAAAAAATATAATAAATTTCTTAAATTATGACAGAAATATTTGGTAATATTAAATTTTAGTCTTAAAATGGAAATTCACTACTTTCTAACTTTTTAAAAAAGAATCTTTCAGATATGAAAAGAATTGGTTTGGATACTTTTTAAGATATGTTTTTAAATTTCAAGGGGTTAGATAAAATATAGGGCTAGTAAATTTAATTAATTTAATCTTAATTAATTATTAAATTTTTGCCAGTAATTTGTGATAAAAATTAGTAGGTAATGTGAGAGGAATTGAATGAATTTCTAAAGAAGTGTTTTAGAATTTTTGAATGTTAAGCTTTTAAATTAGTGTAAAATAAAACACATCATGTGTTTATTTCTATCAAAGTATTTGATAAAAGTATTAATTTTTAATTTTATTTTCGATATTTAGTTAATCTCTTGACATAGCTTACATTCAAATCCAAATCTTTTTTTAAATAATTTTTTGATAGAGAAAAGGCTAAATAAAAAAGGATTGCATTTATCAAGTCAATTATAATTACTTTTATTCCAACTTTTGTTATTTTTTGTATGATGATTATGTTTTTTAATCAGTCATTCTACTTCGATTTTTATGAAAGAGTGATAACAAATTAAATTAGATAGTTTTGAAAACAGCAAGAATTTATAAAGGATTTGAGAAAAACAAGGATTTTATTTTTATTACATCAAATATAGATTAAAATAGAATTAAATGTCTTTTAAGCATAGAGAAGAAGAGATAATTGATTAATATTAATAGAAAGAACTAACTAAATAACTAAATTTTGTGATAAAATATGTTGAATGAATAAATAAATTTATATGGTTTTTATTCTAATCAAATACATCTATTCTTGAATTGTCTTGAATAAAATTATCCATCCAAATGTGAATTCTGAAGACTTTTTATTCTTTTTCTATGTTTGTTTATTTATTTGATTAATAATAATTGATAATATTTATTATTAAATATGTATGGCTTTTTGTTAATTTAAACTAAAATGTTTGTGCTCTTTTGTTTTTTGAAGAAGTATTTTTTTATGATTAATTATTGTTAGTTGAAAGTAATTAAGTAGTGTAACATTAGAAAAGAGAGTCATTCATTTTGAAACATTTAAAGTAAGTTCATTATGGATTTATAATAGATTTGATGATAATTTTGTTAAAATAGGCTGAAGTGAATGAATTAGGTTAGTATTAATTGAATTTGATCAAACATTTTCAATAGTGGTGTTGTTGATAATCATCCAACTAAAATGCTTGATTTTCTTCTTCCTTCTTTTAGAAAGAGATGTAATTTTCAAAAGGATTGTAACCAAATTCTTCAAAATTTGTTTCTGTTTACTCTGGGTATTAGTTTATTTGTATGACGTGATCATCTTAATTACTTTTTTTTAATAGTTTTTTATTGTTTTTATTTTGGACTTTTTTTATTTCATTTTTGTAGTAAAGGGAAAGCAATTAGTCATCGAATGTCAAGTACTTTTCTTTTTCATATATTGGTTTGTAGATGTGACGCTCTACTTGGAGTTTTTGTTGTTAGATGGGATCAATTTCGAATATTTCCATTTTGCAACCTGCGAATTTTCTGACAAGACGAGCACATTCTTAGAAATCTCCAAATACTTCTTTAGCAAGAGGATCTTGGAAAAAATCATAATATATATATTAGTTTGAAACTTTTAATTATATTTAGATTTTATCGAGTGTGATTATATTTACTGAATCATAGATTTATCCACCTTGTTGAATGTATTAAAAATCATGGATATATCTCTCAATACGAGTTTTCTAGTCAAAAAAGTAATTCAATCCATAACGCTGTAAGTATAATCTAGTTTCGTTAGGATCAGGACCAAGGATATCAATCAATCCTTTACTATAACCATACTAAATACTGCCAATGTCTTTATACTATTCATTTAATTTTCTCAAAGAATAACTAAATAACTACTTTTTACTACTTCCTTATTCATCTAGCAAGATTTAATTGACTCTTCTAAGTGCTTCATTCATAAATAATTCCATTTTTTCTTCAAAATATTACTTGAGCTCAGGATTGGCATTCAACTTTTTATAAAAATAATCTGCTTCATTATAGAGTATTGATGTCCATTATTAATAAATATCAAGTACTTAACCCCATCTTCTTATATTTTAATCAGGATAGTTTTTGTATACTTAAATACATGAAGAAAAATCAGAAGTACGCGAATTGAAGTTAGGTTCAACATAAAAACGAGAAATTAATGAATTCTAATCAATAGCATAGTTCTAGCATGGACGCCAGTATTAAAATGAAACAAAACGATTATCTCCATTAAAGTCCATATCAACGCAGAGCTCAACATGGCAGTCACCAAAGCCACAAAGACTTTCTCTGTTTTGAACAGATTTAGAGAGAGGCACTAAACAATAATTAAAATCAGTGTTGGATTGAGTGTTTTCATGTTGTTCATCTTCTTGCTAATTTTATAAAGAAGATGAAGAAGATTATGACGATGATGATGAATAGGAGTCTCTTAAAACAGAAGAGGATGTAGAATTAGATTATGAAGAATGATGGGAAAGTTGGTTAGATGAATTTTATTTAATAGTACACTTTTCTAAGGAAACAGGTTTTTTATCTTTTGAAATGGCTTTTTTAAATTATCTATGAGGAGAAATCTTCTTCTCTCCCTTGTGTTCTTCTGAATCATCTAATTAATATTATGAGAAGTCTTCTTGTTTTTCTAAAGGTAGAATCACATGATTTTATTTTTATTAAAATAACATATCCTATTAAGACTTAAATTATTTACCACAAATATAGTCTCCTTCAATTTATTATTATTATTATTATTATTGATTTTAACTACATAACTTCACTAAATTATTTGAATGGCATTTACTTTCTTCAAGTTCCTTTAAAGAATAAGCTTGCTAGCACTACAAATTCAAAGTGCTTGCGCTTCCATTGATCAAGTTACTAGAAGACTATTGTTACAGAATATGAAATCTACTTGAAGCAAAATCGAAGCAGTTTTATGAAAACTGCTTAGCAGAAGCCTATTACTACTGGTCTTAATATTAATTATCTCTCTCTTCAATATCATTTTAAAACTCCTCATCTTAATATTATTGAGTATATTGCTGCTAATTGAATGTGTTAGCAAAAACTGGAGCTATTTGAGGGTTTTACTAATTGATATGAAACTATTATTGTACGTAATCGTTTGTGCTATGTTGATTTTAAAAATTTTATTAAGCAGAGCCTTCATTATAATTATGTTGATAAGGTTAATGCTGGTATTACATATTCTATTAATTCCCAAACATATTTATAAAGGAATGAGGAAATAGTCTATTAACTCTAACTAAATATCAAACTAGAATATTTCAAAGTGATTATTGCTTTAAACGTATCAGAATACAAATAAAAAGCAGGGTTGTATTTTATTATACTAACTATATTAGTAGCTAAAAAATGAATAAGTTTATGGATTAATTAATGTGTTATTTAATTTCTTTTTGTTTTTTGTTTTACTTAATTTTTTGTTATTTTAAATTAATATATTCTTAAACCAATTTTTATCCCAAGCTTTTTTTTCTTTTTTTCTGATTTAATTTTTGATTGCTTGCTTGTTCGTTTATTTCTTTTGGAAGGTGCTAATAATTTATTAATTGATAAAGAAATTTTACTTGAATTATACTTTTCCTATTTTGGATTGAATTACAAAACATAATTTGCTAAATAAAGGTTTGTCTTTTAATATTTGCAAATAACTTACCTGTTTATATGCATACTTTTATGAATAAAGATTTTTATACATGAATAAATACATTCATAATTATACATGTGTAATTTGTTTTAGAAGAAAGTTGTGTCATACTAATATATTATCAATTAAAATTGCTTACTTGCTTATCATTGTATATTTATTGTATAAAATAGTACCATTTCTGAGTTTTATTTTTTTTTGAGAATAAATTCATTAATTATCGAAACTAAATTGAGAGAGTAACCGAAATATATATGATGCTATTTAGATACTTTTGGAAATTTAATTCAACGCTAACCTTTCTCTTCTCTCTAATCTCGCTTTAACCACTCTTTGCATTTCAAAATAAAAAAAATAAAAGAATATCATATATGTATTAAAATTTTTATATTTGCGAATACAAGCTAATCTTACCCCAAGATTATTTATTAAAAATTTCTAAATTAATTAATTCACTAATTAACTCTCTAACCTACTAACTAATTATACTTTACCCATCCTACAAAAAAATACAAGAGTTAATATATATAAAATTAAAAATATTATATAGAGAAAGACGAATAAAATAGATCTCTAAATCTTCTTCATCAGCTTAGTTATTCTTTACAGATGTCAGTCTATTAATAATTACTTTTTTTTTTAAATTATCATCTCATCTTTCACAAAGAATAAGTTAGAAGTTTCAACTTTATAAGAACTATCGCTTTAACCATTTTTGTCATTCAAAGTAAGCAAAATAATTTCTTGAAAAAAAAAAATCAATTTCTATAAAAATAAACTTTTTAAAATAAAAAATATTATTTTATTAAATGCAAATTAAATTTATTTCTTTTAATTCATAAAGTAAAAACAATCCCAACTTAAATTTGGCTATTTCTTTTTTGAAAATTAATTTAGAAGTAATTAGAAATTTGTTCAACTTTCAGGAAAATACTTCAGATTTATTAAATTAACAAAATTTACTCACTTCAAACAATAATAAGTAAATAATATTAATATCACTTTTACTTTACAATTTTATGAAAAATAGAAGCCAACCAATATATTTTCTCTCTTGCAATTATACTAATTTTGATTTACTTGATTAACATCATTTGTTCATTTTTATTAGAAACAAATTTTCTCTTACTTTAAAAAGTATTTATTATTATATTTATCTCTTAATATTTTGAGTTACTAAAATTTGATCTTCCTTCCTGAATACAATTTTTTCTTTTTTCAATAAATTTAAAACATTTTCATAATATAAATTGCGGTTTCATATATTCTTACAGTGAAAGTTGTAATTTTAAAAAAATTTAGTATGATAATCATAAAGTAAATATTTTAAACAGTATTTATCATAAAAGGAATTAACCACACTAATTTACATAATTCATATCGAATGAATAAAGTTAGTAATACTTTCTTTCTTATTTTTCTTCAAGAGTTGTTTATTAAGACTAAATTGGAATTGATAATAGTTAACAACTAGAAAGCTTTATATCCCTCCCTTCCCCATATCCAACCAACTATTTATTACTGAGCAGATTTTATGATAATTTTAGAACACTTAAAAATATTAAGCTAGAATAATTTAGAATAAATAGCTTTCTTTGGATAGTTGCTTTAATTTATTATAAGTGAGAGAAAACAACTGAAATATTACACTAAGATTGCTCCATTTAAAAAAAACTTATAGACATGATATGATTTAAATATACAAATTATCAGAAATCTTTGAATTAAATAAACAAAGAAATAAAAATCTCTCTTCAAACTATTGTTCTACTAAATTATCCATACAATTTGTAATAAATTTTGTTACACTTCAGGAATTCAAATTTAATAGGGAGAGAATCTTGCAAATCTATTACTGGGATCATTTTATTTGATAAATAAAATACACAGGGAATCTATACCCACTGTATAATATTATTTTCTACAGTAAAAAAGAATAATTACATTTTTAATCTTTTAATAGTTCCTTTCTTTCTATATTCATAAGTATTTCTTTCTTCATCTTAAAAATATTAATTCAGTAATATGTAAGAACTTTGTTCAAACCTATTAAATACTATGTAATCATCAATAATTTTTCCTGTTCAATGCTCCAAATGTAAGCCAAACATACCTTTTATTTAGAATGATTAAAAAATATACTCAAAATCGTAAGCAGACAGACCAATGAGCTATTTTAGTTGTATAAAACTAAATTCTCAAAAATTTCATAGTAGGCTTAACAAATAAAAACTGAATTACTTTTATTATATATTTATAATGAATTTCTAAAGTTTAAACTAAACAACGGAATTAGTTTTGATATTTAATATAAAATGATCAATAGAATTATAATATGTTATTGAAAGAAAGAGATATTATCAATAGTTTTTTATAAATTTATTGATGAGCAAATTTAAATCTAAAATAAAGAGTGGATATATCAAGAATTATAAAAGAACTTGATTACTTTAGTCTTATTTTTGAATAATATTTTAGATATCTATTTAATTAGATATATGTTATTAGCTTTATTTAAAGTGAACAATAAGATTTAAAATAATTCTTAATGGAAGAAAGAGGCTTTGAAATTACAAACTCAATTCTTCTTAGGTTTTTTTGAAAACGACTTTAGACATTTAAAATAAATTTCCAATAATGATGAATAATATTTATAAATTTGTTTTTTTTTTTGATTGTCTATAACATACTTATATGACCATTCCTTAAATTATTGTATTAACTGATTTTGCAATATAAAGTTTATGATTTAAAAGATTATTAGAACCAATCAGTGCAATCAGTGGATGAGTAAAAGAGAGACAATATAATTGTAAATATTACAATCAAGTGTAAAAAATCTTCTTTTACAAATTAGTAAATTAAATGCTTCCTCTGATTTACTCTAGTTTGTCTAAAAATTCTTTAATTAATTGAAGTGATTAACTTTTTTTTTTGCTTGTTTGTTTATTTATATCCTTTAATTAACTAAAGTAATACTTGATTAATAATAAATTTGAATAAATCACTGTTCACTCAGCCAAACAGATAGAAAATTAGCCAGCAATTTATCTTAAGAAAAGACAAAAATAAAAGGAATGAACATATTTTATTCTCCTAATTAACATTTATTCTGATAATTTCGCTTAACGTATGTTCAAAACTCTTGATTTTCTACAAAATTTTATTTTATCAGATAGTATTTATTAATTAACTTTCCTCAATTTACTTGAAGAAAATTTTTTAAGAAAAATACAATTTTAAAATTCACAACGCTTGTCTCATACTTCAAGACAAAAATTATTATAATTTACCAGAGACTCTTTTTTATGAGCTTAAGAAATTACAAAATCTTATTATGGATGTTAGATTATATTAGTGATTTTTTGTTTTATTACCATCAAATAAATCAACTAAACAAAGAAAAAAATTGATTTTATTCTTTCATTTAGTAAAAAAGTGTTTAGACAGAATCTTTAAAAATAAGCAAAAAAATCAATTTATGTATCAATAGGTAAAATTTAATAAAAAATCATTTTTATTTTTTCTTAAAAGCTTTGTGCATTTACTCAATTTCTTTTTGATTTCAAAAAATTTTAGATTTCTAGGCCTTAGAGCATGATTAATATTTTTTCTTTATCTCTATGATAAAGATTGAGAGAAAATTTTCAAACAGATAATAATGAGTTAAAAAGTAAAAAATTTTGATGTTGAGTTATTTATTTTAATGACTTTGTTAAAAATTCTTGATTTGTTTTTGTTTTTCTGTAAACTTTATATATAAATTAGCTTATTTTGCTTGTTTTTTTTGGAATAGGATTTAGAAAAAAGCCCAAGTTTCTTTATCATTTTTTACTCACAAATCTAATTTTTCTTTCTAAATTAGTAATAGACTGTTTGGAAATCCTTACACTACTCCAGTAACTAAAAAGAAGAAAATGGCAACAAGCACATTTTATGAATCGTATGTTACATATTATGTAACTTTTTGTTGAGAATTAACTAATTCAATTTATCATTTAGCAAAGTTAAACATGAATAAAAAAAAGAGAGCTAATAAAAGCACTTTGAAAGTAAGGAGGAAAAGATGTCAAAGCAGAAACAACAAAAATCACTTTGAGAAATAAAACTTCTAAATGAAATTCTAGAAGAAGTTTTTTTTTTTGGTTTTAGAAATAAAAATTAGAATAGGTTAGTCAGGAAATTTACAGTCATCAATAATTAAAATATTCATTTATTTATATTTGTTTTGTTTTGTTTGATTTAGATTATACTTAATTGATTTACATTGAGTGTATGCATGAGTATATTTGTTTAATAAATAGGTATTTATATACCCAAATTTTTTTAAAGAGATGATAAAAATTCTTAGTAAAGTAAGATAATCAATTAAATTATAAATTGGTCCATCAAAATTTCAAAGATAAAAACTTATCACTAAATTTAGTTCAGGCTAGTCGTAAAAAGGGTACATCTAATTTAAAGACGTATAATTAAAAATTAATTTAATCGATATTATATCATACGATACTACCTCATGTAGATTACACTGTGCTTAGAATTACTTTTCAATTAAATAATAAATCCAAAATTAAATATTTGAAGTAAAGATCTAGCATCTAGAAGTCAATGTAGATGCGTAAGTCTTAAGTATTTTTTATTTTGCACACAAAAGCTGAGAAAACACAAAAATTATTAATTACATAGTTAATCAGGCTCGCTTTATAACTTCAAATCAATTTGATGACACACACACATCAATTGTTAAGGATGCCAGTTGCTAAAATATTTAAGTAAGAATTTTCTACCTACTAATCTGAACCAATCTGATAATACAAAAATCATGTACTTGGCAGCTCAATAACTAAATAAATAACCTGAGAAAAGGTATTAGCAAACTATTAATTCTAGGTCAGGCTGACCATTGATATGACTACTCCTGAAAACATTACAATAGAAATAGCCAGCTTTTAATATAACCAAATAGCATTTATTACAATCTGATGAGAATTTGAAAGGCTAAAATGTAGTTCTAGCTTATCCATTACTTAAATTTCTTTGATCTATTAAATTAAATCTAATCCTTAGCACTATTCATTCTTTATCAGCATTTTTCCTCATTCTAATTTTTAATGCTAATAAGTTACACTGCATATTCAATTATTATCAATCTTAGATCATCCAAACAAAATTAATTATCCAAAATAAGCAAGCAATAAAATAAACAAATAAATATCAAACACAGCTATAAAATCCATCTAAAAAAATGATTAAAGGAAGATTGACATTAAATCAAGTATTAATTAATAAAAATTCAAAATTTTAAAACCCCATTCTAATTATTAAATAGAAACAAGGTATGATTAAAATTTTTCTATTTATTGGTTTTTATAAAATTGATTACAGTCAAAATATTGTGACCATAAACATTACTTTCTACCTCACTTAAAAAAGCACCTAAAATACTTCCATAATAAAAGATTGAATATGACCAATTTTTCTAGAGTTGTTGAGAATGCTTTCTTAATATAACAGTAGAATTATATTTCATGAATACCCATTGAGATAATTATAGGTAACAACATAATTACTTGAAAGTATATTTTGCTTATAAGCTAATTCTTGCCATTAGAAATAAATGAAATTTCAAATCTATTTAAAACATTAAAAAAATTTTACTTTTTAAGTGTAAATTTTTATTTATTGAGAATCACCTTCTAATAAAGAAGAAAATAAATAATTAAAGTAAATTTCTATTACAAACCTGTCAGTATATTTAAATGAGTTTCTTAAATTTGGAATACTTTTGGATTACCTTTTTGCTTTTTTAAATTAAATGAAAGATAAAGTCTTTTAAAAGAAAATTAGATAAATATTTCAAGTTTTATGAGAAGACTAACAATAGCATTCACTGAATGATACAAAAAGTCTTAGAAAATTTGTAGAATTTGTCAACCGTGTTTACAATTTAAACATCCATCTCAATTTTTTGTTACGGAATTTAGAAAAGCGAATGACTACTTACAGATTCATCTTTTTTCTTTAAAAATTGTATTTACCTTTTCTAATAAATTCTGTTATTCTTACTGAGATCTTCAAATTATAAAAACACTTGAATATCATACATTATTTAATTAATTTATTTATATTTCAACTAAGATCTTATTTTTTAGCTAATCCCCTTAGCTGATTATAGATACACACTTAATTAATAAATCCTTCTATCAACCAAAAATAATCTGTTTCCAGATTTACTTACAGTTTTTAATTTAATTTTTACCTGTTTATTTATTTATTTATTCAACCCCTGCTTTTTGTTTCACCTTTTATTTTACAATTTTGCAAAAAAACATAATTTTTGGAAAGTAAACTGTTTAGCAAACCAAGTAATTTAATAAATAAATCTTAAAATTGTCAATCAATTCAAGTAAAAATAAATTATTATGAACTTATGCTTAAATCATATCTATAATTTTAATTAATGTAAGTTAAAAAATAATTCTTTCATTTCATCTTAATCATTCTTAATTATTAAATTTTGCTGGTTTAAAATATATAGTTCATGTCTTAATCATCTTATCCACAAAAATACTAACTTCAAAAATTACATGAAAATCACAATATTAATCTATTTTTTTATTATAGATAGATGAAAAGCAAAATTTAAATATTACTCAGCATATTTTACATGTTATTTATTTAGATAATATTAAAACAAGTAAATTATAGCCAAAATGCCATTTAGACAAAAATAAAAATTTGAACTTTAAGCAAATATTTTTTAATTTATTTTTTTGGCAAGAAGATTACTCTTTCTAAAAAAGATAAAATAAATCTAGAATAAATTATAATTACAAATCATATAAAAATCTAAACTAATTTTTTAGATATTATCAAAAATGATAATTTTTTAGATTTAATTTTAATTATTTTAAGCAAATTTCATTAAATTTAATTAAATTTCAAATAAATATTTACCAATCAAATATTATTATTATAAACAAATTATGATTAATTTAGCCTACTCAAAGTTCTGACTTATATCCTATTGAAAACTTCTGGGGACTAATAAAAGATAGTATTTGTGAATTAGCAGATCCAAATTCAGACTTAGAAGAGCTAAAATAATAACAAGTAAAAGAATAATTACATACTACTTATTTTAAGAAAAAATACACCATTATTCAACAAGATTTATCTCTAAGAATAAAGTAGCCAAAACGAAAACATGTTTTTTGATTTAATAAACTAAATTCTTAATCACTTTTTGAAATATATTAAGGGCCTTTTTTTAAAGTTTGATGATAAAAAATTTTTATTCAACTAACAAAAATTTCTTTTTTAAAATAAATGAAATTTTTGCAAAGAAGCTAATTTTAAAAATTGAAATTAGTATTATATTTTATACTTTCTAGTTTATTTTTTGATTGACACTCTCTTAATTCATAAAGATTTATTATTATTTGAAGTAGTTTTTTTGATGTTATAATTATATTAATTATTTCTAAACTTTAAATAAACAAAAAAGTTGAAAATTGAAAAAAATGAATATTTTATTTGGGAAAATATAAAAATGAAAAAAACGTTTATAAAGAAAGTTTAAATTTATTTAGAATTTTCACAGGATAAATAGAAAATAAAGAAATAAAACATTTTTATTTTTTGGCTAATAAAACATTTTTATTTTTTGGCTAATAAAACACTTTTATTTTTTGGCTTTAGATTTATTTAATTTTTTTTAAATTAATAAAACACTTTTAAATTTTTTTTCTTTAAGAATTTTCAGATATTATTTATCTATTGATAATATAAAGCAATTCTTATGAAAAATAACTAAATAATAAAAGGTAAAACTTAATAAAGATTTTTAGTCTAATAATCATTTCTTTGTATGATGGAAAATATAGGAACAATAAATTTATATTGCTAAAACCATCCCAGCAAAAATATTCAGTTAGTTTAGGTAAATGATTTAGAAAAGGTCAAAAATGCAACTAAATCTATATTCTATTGTTAATCTTATTATGATATAGATCTTGAATTTAAAGGGATAAATTATATCATGCTTGATTAAATTATTAAAGAATCTGAAAAATTCATAATACCAAAATGGCCACCAGTTAACGACTACAAAATAATCTAATAACTAATTTAATGCTAAAAAAATGCATAAAAATCAGAGTATGTTAATAAAATCAATGACTTTTTTGACAGTTTAAAGAATGAATTCTTAGAAAAAATAGATCTTTTATAAAAAAATATGATTAATAAAGCACTGAAATATATTTAAGATAGTGATGAAATATTATAAAAATATTAAGAGGTTTCTGAAATTTTAAAGTTGAAAGAACATCTTATTGGCTAGAGTAAAAGTAATTTTTAGGAGTATTAAAATGTTTGCAGATAATTTATCTAAAAAGTAGAATTATCAAAAGAAACTAAAACAGAAGAATTATAAAAACTAGTTTAATAAGTGAATGAACTAAAGAATGATTTTGACTTAGAATACCCAAAAAAAATCAAAGAAAATATATTTATTTAATTAGATTAAATTACTTTCTTTGATAAGATATAACAAGATAGGAAATTTAGTCCCATAAATAATTTTCAACCTTTTTACCATGAGCAAAATAAAAATCAGACTTTAGAAAAATAATAAGATTTTTTAATGAAGCTTATTTCAAATAAATCTAACTTTTGTTCTGATTAATTCATAAAAGAATTGAGATAAGTTCTTTTAAAAGTTAATCTACCTAATATGTCAAACAAAAATTAAATTTATTAATTTAATAAACAGCCAATTGATTTTTCAAAAATAAATGACTAATAAATGAATCTAATAGATGATTATGTCAAACATAAGACATGTCTTTAAACTTAAAATGAGTATAAAAATTCAATAAAAAATTCTTTAGAATACTAAAAATTATTTTCATTTTTCAGCAATAAAAAATAGGTTATTAACCCATAATTCTAATCTTAATTTTAAATATTCTTATTAGATATACTCCCTATTTTTAAGAATCATTTCGAAGATTTTGATTTAAATAATTTATTATTAGAAAATCAATAATAACAATTATAATAAACACAACCACGATTAAATTACTAATAATAATTATCATAATCATAAATAATTTATGATTTCTCTTGTAAATAGTAGGTATTAGAATAAATAAATAATAAACAATAAAACAACTTTTTAAATTGAAAATTCAATTTTGCTAATAAATATTAAATATTGAACTGTGTATTTCTCATAATTTTATATAAAAATTAAATATTTTAGATAAATAAGCTATTAATATAGCTAGCATTTTATAAATCCTTTTTTTCAATAGCAATAATATCATATATCAAATAAATTTTTAAGGTCAGAAGAAAATATATTTTTTTTGCTTAGTTTATGCTTTTTTCCTTAAAAAATGCATATTTTTTTTTTTGCTATTATTTTATATATTTAATAGTAATATTAATAAGATATCATTTAAAAAAAATAAATCTCTATGTAGATATTTCACTTTTAAATAACTAAAAATATCATTTGTTATTAATCAGAAATTTACTTTTTTTTCATTGAGTTTATTTTAGTAGTTTTTTTCTTATTTTATAATTAAAATATAAGAGATAAGTGTATTATATTGAGGCTATAATAAAGATTTTATCTTCATTATTTAATAAATAATAATTATTATATTATTTAAAGACAGTTAATGTTTGTCTTTTTATTAAAGGTAATCACTATTACAACTCAACTAATCTCTTTGCTTTTATTAGTTTTGATCTTAATCTTTATTCACACATTTCACCAATCATATTGTCACTTTTAAAAATTTAAAAAATAAATATTTAATAAGGAAATTTTTAAAAAATGATAAAAAAATAAATATTGGAATTAAATCTTTGAAAAGAACAAATAAAAATTTTAAATTAGCTATCAATTCAAACTAATATCAAGTAAATAAACCTAAATCAGTCAATCTATTGATTAGTTGTTAATAAAGTTTTAATTTATTCATTCATTCAAATATGGTTAATAAAGATTGAAACTCTATTTTTACCTGAGAAAAAGATTCAATGATTAGAGATTAGGGCATTAAGCTAAGCCAGATCCTAATCCTTATATACCTATTTCACCAATATTACTCTTCCTCACTTTTAAAAAATTATAAAAATAAATATTAAATAAAAAAATATTTTAAAAAAATGAGAAATAATCAATCACTCATCAATTAAGGTTTTTATTAATTTATTATTTATTTATTCATTTAAAAACACTATTTTTACTATAGGTCAAGAGTTAAAGTTTAGAGATTAAAGCATTATGCTAAGCAAGATCCTAATTCTTAGGCAGCCATTTCGCCAATAGTATTAGATCTTTTGAAAAATTTTTAAAATAAATATTTAAAAGAGCGAGAAAAAAATAAAAATTTGAATTAAATCAGAAAAGAAAAAATAAATAAGGAGTAAAAAACCCCAATTAGTTAGTCAGACTGTCAATCACTGATCAATTAAAGTCTTTATTTATTTGTTTATTTAAAAACGCATAATTTATATTGAATTACTATATTTACCTAAGTTCAAGAGTCAAAGTTTAGAGATTAGAGCATTATGCTAAGCCAGATCCTAATCCTTATGTGCCAACTCCACCAATCTAATTTTACCTTTTAAAAAATCATATATTAAATTACAAAGTACTGAAATAAATAAATAAGAAAAACATAAAAGCTTGCTTTAATCTCAAAAGAACAAATAAAAATTAATGAACAGCAAGCAAGCAAAATAAATGCCAAGTAAACAAAGCTAAGCTAATAAGACAATCAGTCAGTAGCTCATAAATTAAAGCCTAATTTATATATTCATTCAAAAACTTATAATTGATATCATAGCACTATTTTTACCTTAGGTAAAGAGTCAAAGTTTAGAGATTAGAGCATTATGCTAAGCCAGATCCTAATGCTCTACCACCAAATTCACCAATTTTATTGCTACTTTTAAAGGATGATAAAAAGTAAATATTGAAAATAAATAAAAATTTTAAAGAATGAGAAAAATATAAAAAATTAAATTAGACCGAAAAAGAACAAATAAAAATTAATTAATGTATAATAGGGCGAGAGAGAGCTAAACAAATATCAAGTAAACAAACCCAAATTAGTATTAGTTAACCATTCAATCAATCATTCATTAATTAATATTTTAATTGATTTGTTAATTCAATAATACATAATTGATATTGAAGTACTATTTTTACTTAAGGTAAAGAGTCAAAGTTTAGAGATTAGAGCATTAAGCTAAACCAGATCCTAATCCTTATGAACCTTTTTCACCAATCTCATTGTTCCTTTTAGTAAAAAATGATAAAAATAAATATTAAATTAGGAAATCTTGAAAAGAATGTAAAAAACTTAAAAATTTGAATTAAATCTGAAAAAATAAATAAAAAATAATGAATGGATGAGTGAGCAAGTAAATAAGCTAGCGAACCAAACAAATATCAAGCAAATACACCCAAATTAGTCAGACACATTTGCTCATAAATTAAAGCCTCAATTTTTTTACTTATTCATTCAAAAATCATAATTAATATTGGTCACTATTTTTACTATAGGTCAAGAGTTAAAATTTAGAGATTAGAGCACTATGATAATCCATATCCTAATTCTTATGCTCCTAATTTACCAATATGATTGTAACTTTTAATAAATTTTAAAATAAATATTGAATATAGAAATATTTAATAGGATGAAATATTTTTTTTAATTTGAATAAAATCCTAAAAGAGCAAATATAAACTAATAAATAAGTGATCAAGCTAAAAAAAATGTAAGCCAGCCCAAAATAGTCAGACAATTTTTCACTCATCAATTAAAATCTTGATTGATTTATTGATTTATAGATTTATTTATTTATTATTCATTCATTCATAAAAAAATGCACCTGAGGTAAAGATTCAAAGTTTAGAGATTAAAGCATTGTGTTAAGCCAGATCCTAATCCCTATGTGCCTATTTCACCAATCTTATTGTCACTTTTAAATAATTATAAAAACTAATATTAAATAAAGAAATATTTCATGAGAAAAACATATCATAAAATGAGCAATAAAAACAATCAATAAGTGAGTAAGCCAAACAAATATCAAGTAAGCTAACCCAAATTAGTTAATCAGCCAATCACTCATAAATTTAAGTCTGATTGATTTGTTCATTCGAACATGAATAATTGATATTGAAATACTCTTTTTACCTGAGGTAAAGAGTCAAAGTTTAGAG
>JH720294.1:1251458-1265980 GCA_000231825.2 Tetrahymena elliotti 4EA
CAGATCCTAATCCTTATACTCCCATTTCACTAATCTTATTGTCGCTTTTAATATAAAAATAAAGATTAAATAAAGAAATATTTAAAAGAAAAGAACAAGAAAAACATAAAAATATGAATTAAATCTGAAATAAAAATTTATGAGTGAATGAGCAAGCTTTTTAAATATCAAGTAAACCAACCCAAATTAGCCATTCAATTACTCATAAATTAAATCTAAATTTCCTTATTTATTTATTCATTCAAAAATCCATATTTAAAATTGAAACTTTTTTTACCAAAGTTCAAGAGTCAAAATTTAGAGATTAAAGCATTATTCTAAACAAGATCCTAATTCTTAGGCCCCCATTTCACCAATATTTTTGCCACTTGAAAAAATAAAAAAAATAAATTTTGAGTAAAGAAATATTTCAAAAGTTTGAGAAAAACATAAAAATTTGAATTAAATCAACTCAAATTAGACAGTTTTTAAGAAGATAAAGTATTTTTTAACTAAGAAATACTGAAAATATTTTGAAGTACTATATTTACCTAGTTCAAAGTTAAAATTCAGAGATTTTATTATCTTAAAAAAAATTAAAAATTTTACTTCAAATCAATGTGAAGATTTATGTAAGAAGTTAAGTCAGAGCTAAGTAACTTTTAATAAACAAAAATTAAAATATATTTATATCTCTAAACAAGTTTAAGTACATCACTAAGACTCCTAAAATATTTTATATTTTATACCAACATTGATATATTTTACCTAAATTTGTTTTGATAATTAATTGAATATGAATTAATATATTTTGCTGATCAAAAACATTTATGCATAATAAAGTAATTTTTAATTTTTGTTTATAAATATTATGAAAGAGCATATGAAAATTATATAAAAAATGATTGAGTAAATTTTAAAGAGTATCTTGATATGAAAATATGCAAAATTTTATAATAAATCTTTTTATCACAATAGATTAAATAGTCCAAGAAGCTGATAAAAGCATCATAACTAAGTGGCCACCAATCAATAACTTAAAAATATTCTAAGAATTAAAAAATTCATCATAATATTAACAAAAGGCTGATTATGCTTAACAAATTTTACATTTCTTTGACAAATTAAAAGTAGAGTTGTTAGAAAAATTAGATAAAATTTAAAAAAATACTATAAATGAATCTCTTAAATTTTCCAAAGATAGTAATGAAATCTTAAAAGAGTATTAGGAAATTTCTAAAATATTGGATTTAAAGGAACTCCTTTTGGATAAATCACTTAATAATTTATAATAGCATTCTATTATCTGTAGATAATTTATTTCATAAATAGAATCTTAAAAAGACTTAAACATAAAATAACTAGAAAAACTACTCATCTAAGCTAATTCATATTAAGCGAATTTAAACTTTGAGTATCCAAATACTATTAAGTAATAACTATTTGCTTTAATAGACCAAATAACTTTCTTTAATTAGGACTTACCAGAAATTAGATCAAATAAAAATATTTCTGGTGACCTTGAGACAAATAAGTTAATATAATTTGATACTATTAATAAAAATCAAAAAACAACTGCAAATTTAATAATGACGCTTATTTCAAACAAATCTAATTTTTGCTCTGATTAATTTCTAAATGAATTGAATATAAATATTTAAAGACTTAGAAATGAATAACATATTAGAATTTTTTAAGAAAATAAAATACCTATCGATTTCTCTGCAATAAGTGAGTAAAAGTTTAAGTTTCTACAGGAGTACATCCAGCACTAAATACTTATGTCATCCGATTAATAATATCAAGCAGAAGTAAGAAAATCTTTTGAAATTAAATAATTAAATTCAATATTTAATTTTTAAATGGATTTTTTTAATAATCAATTCACTAACTAATTTTAAGCACTTTCATATGTTATTCTCCCTTTCATAAAATAACTCAATTTTACAAATATGTACACTGATCAAGATAACAATTATTTAAAGAGGAATATGATTAATTTTTGAATAAAGTAGAAAATGAATTATTTTAAATTAAACTTTATTTATGACTAATTATAATGAGGGTAAAGAAAAATGCCAAATAACTAAAAATCAAAATGGTGAATTTCATATCAAAACGATAAGAGATAGTAATTATTCAGTTAATTGTCTATCGAATATAAATTGAAAGAGAGATTTAAAATATGTTTTTAAAGTCTAAATCAAAAGGATTTAGCAAGGTGAATCTATTTTTATTGGACTTATAAGAAATTCTAATTCCGATTTGAAATAAGGAGTCTATGATTAACTTCAAAATATTTTTATTTTAGATTTTGTAAAGTATTATTTAATTTTTTATTCACATTTTTTCAATAAATAAATGAAAATCAGTATTAAAAATAAATATCTAGACAAAACATTATTGAATTTTGAAAAATTGATCAATAATAAAAAAAATGTAATTTACATTTTTCTTTTTTCTTTTTATTAATTAATATTTTAAATCTTAAAAAATTATATTGCTTTCATCTTTATTAGTGATTTTTTTAACTAAATGTTCTTGTTATACCTAACTGTTAGTTTCACTAAAAGATGTTCAAGCATTTAAAAATAACAACAGATATTTTATTTGAAAATTAATTGAAAGTAAGTAATTATGTAAAACAAATGAATATAAAAAACATTATTTTTGAAAAAAGAAATATTCTGAATTACTTTAAACTCCAAAGGGTTAAGTTAAATTAATTAAAAATATTATTTTTTGATTACAATTATTAGACTTACATCCAAGCTGAACTAAAATCTATTTGATTCTTGAAGCTTAGCTGTTTTAAGTACTGACTCTATTGAGAAGAAGATGATAGGGTAACAAATATTATTTACAAGCACTACTCTATTAAATAACTAATCTCTGCTTTTGTGTTACTTTAATTTAATCAATTAATTTTGATTTTTAAATAAACTTGATTGTAAATTATTGAGAGAATAAATGAAAAAAGTAAATTATACACAAGATTATTTAATTAGAATAAATGTATTTTATAGCATTATTTGACTACACTGATTAATTATTACTGTGAGACAAAAAATATGGGTAAAAAGTTTATATAAAATTATTTTTTGATTAAGATTTTATAATTTGAATATAAAAATTAATATGAATTTTTATTAGTTTTATCAAACTTAAAATGTAATTAATCACTCAACAATAGGTTCACCCCAAGAGCAGTCAGATTCAATACCTAAATTTTATTTGTGCATTTGGATTCTGAAGAAACCTTCTTCACCCCAGTAGGTACCCCAAGAGTTTCTACCAACCCAATATTCAACACCAGTTTAAGGATCAGTACCCCAACCAACAACAGCGATTTCGTGGTTCATTTGGTTGAATAAAGTGGTTTCTTTGTAAATACCACTGGTATAGGCTTCAAACTTGTTGGTAACGTAAATACCACAAGAGATAGGACCTCTAGCATAGATTTCAGCCTTCATCTTATCAGCACCAGAAACGGAACCATATTGAGAGACCTTCCAGTTGGGATATGACTTAACAGCCCAGCAAGTACCGGGGTTAACAGTGGTATTGGTGGGAATAGGACTGGTACAGTCAACACAACGTTGGATATCTTTATTATAAAAAGTAAATGTAAGTTATTAGATTAATATATTCATAATTGAGTTTTTATTTAATTTCAATAATTGAGTTTTAATTTAATTTCAATAATAATTTTACCAGAACAAGTAGCCTTCTTGGGATCAGCAGCAAGATAGTTTTGGCAAGATTCTTCAGGAATACCTTTTTTGTTGGCGAATTGGTAAACACCAATAGGTTGACCACCACCACAAGAGCCACCAGCTTAACAGTTAAGAACAGCTTAAACACTCAAACCAATATCAGGCCAGGTTCTGTTTCTAGCAATATTGATTCTATCAGCAAGGGAAGAAGTGGTACCGTGAGCCCAACCTATTTAAATCAATTAATTAGTTAATAAGATTATTAAATATTTAAAAGAAATTATTTCAATAATTTTAATGATTTTAGAAATAATTTTATCGTTTATTTTTATAAAAAATATTTAATTTATTTGTTCTTCAAAGGGGTAAACCAATTCGGAGATGATTTGAAATAATTTGAATAAGTGTTTATCTATTTACATGAACCACAGTATTAAGGAATATGTTAGTTTCTGGTGAAAGAGAGATAATTAACTCCACTGATGTTTCTCCAATCCCAGTTGGCAGGAAGATTGGAAGCCTTGATATATTCGTGAGGAAGAGGACCAGTAATAAGTTAGGTGGCATTCTTGTTAGATTCACGAGTACATTCAGTGTGTCTGAAATTGTTGGTTTGATTGTTGGAAACAGAAACCTTGGTGGTGTTTCTAACATCATTAGTCCAGGTATCCAAGGGGACAGCCCAGTTACAGCTGGAACTTTCAATATTGAGCATGTTAACACCTCTCAATTGTCTGTAGAAACCCTTTTCACCCCAATAACTATTTAAAAGTAAGATTAATTTAGATTGTACAATATATTAATAGAAAATTTGAATATAAATCAATAAATAATTCTTACGATCCCCAAGAATTTCTGATGATCCAGTACTTTTCATTGTTTTCTTCACCCCAACCAACAACTTCGATGACGTGGTTAGTACCAGGGTATTAAGTGGTGTCATTGTAGATACCACCAGTGTAATTATATCTCAAAAATTCGGTGGCATAAATGTAACAAGCAATAGGACCTCTGTTGAAGATTTCTTGCATCATTTGGCTTTCACCCTTAACATCACCATATTCGGCAACAGTGTAGACCTTGGCGTTTTATTAGGCCCAGCAACCCTTACCAGGCATGCAGTTCTTACACATAATTTAAGCAGAGCAACCAAGACCATTATCGTGACCATAGGCTTGATAAGGAGAACAGGTTTCATCAGTGATATTGTTTTCTTTAATCCATTAGAAAGCAGTACCGGAGTTACCACCATGACATCCATTGGAGTATTAATCGCAAGAGACTAAAACTTAGGGAGCAATAATGACATCAGGCCATTAAGCTTTTCTGGCAATTTTAATTCTATCAGCAAGAGTGCTGGAAGCAGCTTGAGCCCAGCAAGAACCACAATATTGAGGAATATGTTGGTTTCTAACAATGGTCAAAAAGTCAGTACCATTAACATTTTGCCAAGTGAAATTGGAAGGAAGAACAGAACTAAAGTTAGCATTAGAAAGAACATAAGGCTTGTAGTCCTTATGAGGAGGGAGTGCTTCTTTATGGAGTTAACCAAAGACAGCACAAACTAAAGTAATCAAAACAAGTTGTTTTAACATTTATTTTCAAAAGATTTCTCTATGTTATTAATTTATATGATATATCTTTTTTTAGGATGAATAATGATAGGACTTAGTTTTTAATTAATCTTTTTAAAGCTAATAACTCCTAATTTATTAAGAATTACAGCAAATAAGTAAATGATTATCCACTAATCAATCAATACTAAATACAATTATAAAAGAATTTCTAAAAATTCATTTACAATCTTTCTACCTCTCAAATTGTTTTGATTGCAGTATTTAAAATGACATTCTCTTTCTTTTTTTAATTTCTCAATTTCAAACAACATAGTTACTCTTTTTCTGAATTTTCATCATAAAACAATACTTCTTAATTGTTTCCATCTAACTTATTTGAAAAATCACAGATACATTACATCTTAATCTTCTTACTATTTTAGAATATTTTACAACATTTTGACCCATTGAAATATTAAGAAACAATCTAATTACTTTTATTAATTTTCTTTTCTTTGGTCAACACAAAAAAGATTTCTCAAATAAATTACATTAAAAATTGTAATTTTATTTTGATTTCGATTTGCTTATAAAAAAGAAGTCTAAGATACAAAAAAATTACAAATCAATCTTTCAAGTTTTTTACTGAAGATACAAAATCTTTTATTTTAGTTATTAATTAACTAAATATATCTTTTAATGCTAATTCAAAATCAAATTAACTAAATATATCTTTTAATGCTAATTCATATGGAAATCTCAAATAAATTTCAAAAACTTTAACTAACTTTTAACAATATTTAATCAAAATAATTGACTTAAAATAATAAAATTAAAAAATTTTTTAAAAGCTTAAAAAATGAAATAAATTAGTAAGTATATTCTAATAAATTCAAAATTTATATTCTTTAAATAGTATTGAAAAATTGGTGTTTTGGTAGAATTTCATATAAATTACAACTTAGAAATACTTTTCAAAAATATAAAACTTTTTTTTGAAATAATTTTGAAAAATTAAGATTTATTTAAATCAGTTTAAGGAATATCAAAAAAAATTTCAACAAAAAACCATTTTCAACAATATAATTAGCTGAAATCCAGACTCTTTCAGATTGGCTTATCAATCAGAAGAAAGCATTCAGAAACCAGTAAATATCCAATTGCATAAAATTTAAATCCAAATATAACCTCTTATAGTATGATAAATATGCTTATATAAATTTAATTTATTAGTTAGAATAATTTGAATATTTTTTAGAAATTGTTTTAAGGTCAAAAATAAATATTGAAAATGTTATTTTTAGAAGATTTTATAAAATTGTGATTAATATAAATTGATACTAAATACATCAATATCTTTTTATTTAAAATTAAAATCAGTTATCAACAACGGGAACACCCCAAGTGCAATCAGTTTCAATTTTAAGATTTTCAGAGTGCATCTTGATTCTAAAGAAACCATCTTCACCCCAGTAGGTACCCCAAGAGTTTCTACCAATCCAATATTCGGTGTTAGTGGTTTCATCTAAGCCCCAACCAACAACAGCGATTTCGTGGTTAATACGAGTGAGTAAATTCTTTTCGGCATAAATACCACTATTGTAAGCTTCGAACTTATTAGTGACAGCAATACCACAAGAGATAGGACCTCTAGCGAAGATTTCAGCCTTCATCTTATCAGCACCAGAAACTGAACCGTATTCAGAAACTTTCCAGTTAGCATAATTATCAACAGCCCAACATTTACCTGGGTTAACAGTGGTATTGATGGGAGCAGGCTTGGTGCAATCCATACATCTTTGGATGTCTAAAATTATAAAATATCAACAATTATTATTTAATTATGTTTTTATTGAATTAAATACCTGAACAAGAGAACTTAGAAGGGTTCTTAGAGAGATAATTTTGGCAAGATTCTTCAGGAATACCTTTCTTATGAGCGAAAGCGTAAACAGAAAGAGGTTGACCACCATTGCAAGAGCCACCAGCTTAACAGTTAATAATAGCTTGAACTGATAATTCAATATCAGGGAAAGTTCTATTTCTAACAATGTTAATTCTATCAGCAATTGAAGAAGAAGTACCGTGAGCCCAGCCTATTAAAAACAAAAAAATTGATTAATAATTTTGAAACATTTAAAATTAATAAAAAAATTGTTAAAATAATAATTGATTTAATTGAAATAAGCAATTTAAGTTTCGTAAATTTCATTCTATTTTTGTTTGATTTTTCAAACATAATTTAAGAATAATTTGCTAAATAAGTTAAATATTTGAACTTGCTAGCTATTTAATAAAATGCTATTTTTCTGTGGACTTAATTTAATCAATTTATGAATTTTAAGGGATCATTTAAGCTTCTTTTCAAAGTTAATTTAATTAATTAAAAAATTAATTACATGAACCACAGTAAGTGGGGATATGTTAGTTACGAGTGACTGAGAGATAATTAACTCCTGAAATGTTTCTCCAATCCCAGTTCTTAGGAAGGTTGGAAGCCTTCAAGTATTAGTGAGGGAGAGGACTGATAATAACTTAATCCTTAAGATTGTTTTCTTATCTGACACATTCGTGAGTATTTCTGAAGTTACTGGTTGAATTATTGCTGTTTGTAACAGTGGTATTTCTGACATCATTAGTCCAGGTATCTTTAGGAACAGCCCAAGCACATTCGCTTTCAATGTTCAAAGAGTTAATACCTCTAACCAATCTGAAGTAACCCTTTTCACCCCAATAGCTATTTTGAAAAATATAAAAATTAATATCAATAACAATTATTTATTTGCTTCAGCTATTTTTAGGTTGTTTGTTGCTGGAAAAAAGTTAAGTAAGTAATTTATAAGAAAAGGTTATTTTTACAACCACTACTAGCTTTTTAGCTGTAAAAAAGAAAACCAATTAAAAAAAGAATATTGAATCTTCTAATTAATTTCTTTTCTTTTTCTTCTTTTTATATTAATAAATAAAGACTAAGGATAGGTGGATATATAGATTACTCTCTCCGAATCAAAATTAAAACAAAACCCAAGCAAATAATAATAAATAAATCAAATGGAGAAAATAATTGATACCTTCCCCAAGAATTTCTGACAATCCAATACTTAGTTCCATTTTCAACACCCCAACCAACAACAGAGATAGCATGGTTAGTGTAGTCTACTTCGGTGGTGTTAACGTAAATACCACCAGTGTAGTTGTATCTCAAATAGTTATTAGAGGCAATACCGCAACCAATAGGACCTCTATTTAAAATTTCTTACATCATATTTTCTTCACCAGATACTTCACCGTGTTCTTCGACAGAGTAAATCTTGGCATTATCTTAAGCCCAACAGCCTTTACCAGGCATGCAGTTCTTGCACTTAATTTAAGCAGAACATCCAACACCGTTGTCATGACCATAAGCTTAGTAAGGAGAACAAGTTTCGTCAGTAATGTTGTTTTAAGCAATCCATTAATAAGCAGTAAGAATATCACCACCGTGACAACCGTTGCTGTAGGTATCACAAGAGATCAAAACTTAAGGTGAAATTAAAATATCAGGGAAAGCAGCTTTTCTGGCAATTTTAATTCTATCAGAAAGAGAGCTAGCAGCAGTGAAAGCCCAGCAAGATCCACAATATTAAGGAATATGTTAGTTCTTAGTGACGGTCAAGTAGTTAACACCATCAACATCACCCCAGAAAAAGCTTTCAGGGAGGACAGAGTTGAAATTTCTTTCATTCTTAATCAAAGGCTTGTAGTACTTTCTGTTGTCAATCAAATCTTCAATACAGAAAGCTCCAACAATTAATAAAGATAAAATCAATAAATTTAATTTCATTTTATTTATTTGCTTATTTTTACTTATTTTTCTCAAAGTTTTTTGAAAATTTTTAATTAAATTAGATAATCTTAATCAAAACCTTTTAACCATGACCTGTAAGAAATTTTGATGAAATTTCTTTTATTAATCATTTCTAGCTCCTCACAAACAAAATTAAAGTGAATAATTTTCTTTCATTCGTTTACTCCTAAATTTGTTTTAAATGAGGAAATAAATTTAGTAAAAGTCTATCTGCTTACAATACTCTTTCTTATCAAATATTCAATGCTATATTCAAAATATTTTTCTTATTTTAAAATATTAATTACATTTATCTCAAATATTATTTATTGGTTACTGGATATTTTGGATATACTTGTGATGTATCATTTGTTTCCAATAAAAAACTTTTGATAACTAAATCTTTTATTAAGAGAAAAAGAAATTAGAAAAAAAAGGATACTATTAAACTTTGTAATCTAGTTTGGTATAAATTTGTCAGCCCAAAATAACTTTTTAGTAAAAGTTATATGTTTTTACCTTCCATTCTGTAATTATTTTAATTTTAAAAGTTTAAATATCTCATATTATTTCTTATTATAAAAATCTTAAGTTGAAAAATAAATTTCTAATTGATTGTCTGCTTGCATTATTCTTTTAATTAGCAATTATTTCGACCTCTTTTATTTTTGGTTAATTTATTTTCAAATGTTTGTAGAAAAATCAAAATATAATTTTTTGTTTTATTGTTGATTATCTTTTCTGATGCTTGTTTCTTAAACCTTATCAATAATCTAATTATTTTTTATTAAGTTAATTCTTAATAATCTTCAGTTTAATTTATTAATGAATTTAGAATTAGGTTTGTCTCTCTAAATTTTCTTTGAAATTGTCTGATTTTACAATTATTTCTATTATTCTCAATTAATACATTAAGAATATTTTAGTTTTTCCAAAAAATATTAATACCAAAAGATAATAAATCGATTTAGAAATTTCTTCTTAAAAAAAATTAATTATTTTGAAAAAATCTTTAATTGATTTTAACATGAAATTAATTGATATTATTCTTCATATTTTATTTAATCACCTCTTTGAATAGTATTCATTTTCTTTTTAAAAAAGCTTTTTAAATGATGAATTTATCAAAAATAAAATGAAGGATCATTGTTTAAGAAGCTATCTTATTTATTTATTCTAATGGATGATAAATATGAAAGTAAGTATTTATTATTAAAATGAAAATTTATTTTCTTATTTATCATCTTATAAGAGCTATGTATAAACATAAATTATTAAAAGGGTAGAAATAAGTTTTTCAAAAAAAATATTTTTTTTTCTTCAATATTTTCAAACAAGCTTTTAGTATTTTTTATTAATTATCTAACAAACATCAAGAAAATTATAAGATGTTCTAAGATGTTTTCTGGTGGTAATAAATAACCCCTATCTCTATTCTTTCTGTATAATAATTATCGATCTGATTATATATTACTTTATATGCTTAGGCATTAGAGAATAATTTGACAGATATTAAGAAAATTTTATGAAGTTCTTTGATTTTTAAATATGGAAATTGTTTAAGATGTAGACCCCCTACTTCTTCTCCTTTAGTAAAATAAATAGAAATCTGATCAAATTTTATTTTTTGTTTTTTTGCTTAGACTGAAGATAATAAATAGTTATCTATCTGATGAAATATAAAGATATACACACCTATATATAGTTATTAAGAATTTTGATATATCACATTTTAAAAAGTAAATAAAATACAATCAAAAATATATAATTATTAAAATCAATAAAGAATATTAAAAAAGAATTTTATTTTTAAAATGGACTTTGACTTTAATAAGCTGTTTAAGGATTAAAAAGACATCACAAAATTTGAAAAGGTTGAGGACATTCCTTTATCTGATGAATTGTTTGAAGTTGAACATCTGATTGATATTTCTAAGATTTTATCTGTGAATAAATTAAAGCATAGCAAAGTATTGATCATGTAGAAGTATTATTTATAGATTCTTAATCACTTTGAGCAAGAAAATTTAGATGGTGAGGCTACCTTTTTAAATCATGAAGGAAAAGATGAATTAGAAATAATTGAGAATGATGATGGAACTGCTTAAATAGTTAGACTGGACTAACTATATCATGTCTTGACATTTTTTAACATTGAAATAAAGATTTAAGCAGAAGTTTATAGATAATACTTTCAAATAAAGCCTATTTATATTGAAGAACTTAGAAGTCTCTGCTATCAAGAACTAATTGTTAACTTTATTAAAGAACACACTAAGAGTTACATTCATGAATAGTTTGAAAAATACGGTTTGCAAAATAGAAACCAATTAGAAGTTAGAGATAAAATTTGTGAAATATTGTTGAAATAAATTTAAATTCACTTAAGTATTTTTGATATTTAATTTAAGAATAATGATTTAGATTTATTTGAAAAATTGGTTATTAGTAAATAAATAAAATAAATTACATCTAGTTAAATCAGATAATTTCAGCTTTGGAGATTGTTTAACATTATCAATATTACAACAGTCAATAAGTGTTTTACTGATAAATATGAATGCAGAAATAAATTTAGTGCTGCTTAGGTTTAAGAATTATTTGATAAATAGTAAACTGATTATTACTTCAATAAAGATAATGATATAAGTCTATATATTTAATCAGAAGAAAAGTATTTTAGCATTTCCTAAAGATCAACAGACTTTGAATTCAATAAAAGAATATACTTAGAAATCAGATAGAAAGATGGAATTCCATTTTTTGCTACAAGAAATAATAGTGAATATTTTATTTCAAATTTATTTACTCAATAAATGAACTCCTTGTATTGTGTGAGTTGTTAAGTAGATGAAAATTAAATAGAATTTACACATGCTTTCAACACCATCATTTTACCCTGTTAAGTGGTTATATTTTAAATCTAAAATTTATTAATGAATATTGATTACAAACTTTTAGAGTATATAGGATTTAATAGATTAGCCAGATACCTTAAAGAAAGAACTATTTATTATATTGACCCAGAGACTAAGTAGGAAACATAAATCAATAATAGAAATGGAACTAAAGGGGTATTTTTTGGAGAGGCTTTTGCATCTGATGTCTGTTTAATTATTTGTTAAATTATATCTGATTTTATTACAAAAGACTTAGCGCTTTATAGAACTGATGCTCAAGCTAAAGTGTTTTATAATTACTCTGAGTTCTTTATTTTGTTGACTCCTAAAAATAATAATCGTATAAATTCAGCATTATTCATCCCTCAGTTCTAGCATTTAATCAAAATAGTCAACAGAGTAATACAGAACTTTGGTTTTGAATTTCAAAAATCTTCAATTAGATGCTATTGTAATGACGGAAATAAACCTCCTCTAACTCAGAAGATAGATAATAATGGAAAATTTGTTTAAACAAATGACTTGTTCTTTTATGAATATGATTTACTGGAGGCTAAAAAGCGCTACCAAAAATTTACAGATGAGTAAATAAATTATCTATAACAACTTCTAAAATAAAATATAAAAGCAGAAGATCTGTCTAATAATACTCCAGAACAATAAATTACTAATTATATTAACTTGAGATTAATTAAAAAATTCATAAAAAAAGGTAATTCATAGATTTTAGATAAAGATGAATTGAATGATGTATTCAAGGAAATCTACCCATATGCTCAACTTCCTTTTTTCGTCAACAAAATTCCTTTTTTCAATTGAAAATATTAAGAAAAGTTTTATTTGTTTTAAATGTCTATGTCTAAATAAAAATATGTATTTGTAATATTTTTTCTTGTGAAAATTAAATTAGTTCAAAATTAGATTTTCTTTTTTTAATTTATTTAAAATAATATTTTACCCACAAATAAATATAATCATACTGAAATAATTAAGAAACTTAAATTTTATATTATTTCCATTTGATGTTCTGCTTGTTAATTGAATACAACCTTAAAATATTTTTTAACATTTATGTAAGTTTTTAACTTATACCTCATTATTATTTAATGGTTATAATTAAGATTTCTAAAATTATTATTTTTTCTTATTTAAAAAATTTAAGGTTAGTTATTCATACATTCATCAAAAAAAAATAATAAGAAAATTCAACAACATTTAATTCATTAGTAATAATTTAATCTCTAGCAAGTCATGATGAAAATATTTTTTGGAGTTAAAGGTTTAAATTAAAAAATTTCAATTTTAATTCATCTAAGTTAATATCACTATCAGATTATGGAACATAAATATCATTTTTCCATAACCCAAATTTAACAGAGCCATCTTGTCTTGTACATATACCCTCTCCTTCTTTTTTGGATTAGTAGAACATACCTTCATGAAGAGAATAGCTATAAGAATCAAAATACTTTCCGTACCCTTACCTTTGATGCTATACCCACTGCCCTTCATATGAACAACCAATGTTCCAGTATAATTTACCATATCCATCAAATTAGCTTCCTTTAACTTCTCCAAAATAATCATTTCCACCTGCCAAACGATAATATCCTATACCGTCAATTTAATCTTTTTTAAAATTTCCTTCAAAGGCCTAACCTTAATCCCAAAACATTTCTCCATATCCACTCTTTTAGCTATTTAAATAATTACCTTTATAAATTTCTTTCTCAGGATAATAAATTTCAATATATTCTTTAAATTATCCATTTAAATACTTTCCTTTCATAGTAACTCTTTCAATATAATAAGTTCCTTAAATAGTTTTTTTATCATCAATTTCTTCTCCTTCTAAAATAGATTATTATTTACTCCAAAAGTAAATATGATTTTTTGTTCTTTTATCTATTATATCCCCATAATCATAATAAGTAACTCCTTTATCAATATATTTACCATTCTCCCAAATTCCAAAATTTATATCACCATATAAATATTTAGTAACACCCCTACCATGCCTTTTATTATTTTTCATTTCTCCTTCATATTTTAAAAAACCAAAAAAGGAAGAGCTATAAACACCTTCAAAGTAATCAAGCCTTTTTAAAGTGTTTTCCAATTTAAAAATTCTTAAATTATCTTAATTAAATAGTTCATTTGCTATTTATTATAGATCATGGCATCTTTTAGTATTGTATCTTAAGCGTAAATCCATATTTTACTCTTTTACTTTTAAAATGTCACAAAGACTAGTAATTATAATTCCAGCTCTGTATAAATCTTCGCTCTGCATCTTTTTAGTAATTTCTTCAAGAGAATCTTCAGAATTAGTTTTCTCTCCTTAATCCAAGAAAAACCCATCATCTTCTGATATGCAATAATCTGTCAATAAAATTGATTCATTCTAATCAATTAAGATATTTTCAACCTTTAGTCTTCCATGAAATAAGTCATTTTAATGAAGTTGATTTAGTGCAATAAGAATTTTACAGACTAATCTCTAAACAATATCTATGTTCAAATTCTTTTTATTAAAATAGTAATC
>JH720294.1:1270081-1291704 GCA_000231825.2 Tetrahymena elliotti 4EA
GAATTCACAATTAATATTTTAGACCTTGGTAATTTTGTTAATTGTTTATGAAGGGTTACTTACTTTTATTACTTTAATTATGGATTTATACTTCTTTTAACTATTCCAAGCTTATATTGAAAACTAATAAATTTTCTTCTCATTATCATAATTATTTCGCTAAAATTCTATCTTCGTGTAACCTTACTTTTTCAAAAAATCAGCAAGTCTTTGTTATTAATTGTCCATTTTTTAATTCCTTTTAACAATTGCTTCTTACATTAATTAACTATTTAGAAAGAGTAAAAGAATGAAAATAAATACATGCAATTTATTTTTTATATTGTTATTAAACTTAAATAAGTCATATGATAAATAAAAGAAATTTTAAGACTAACTTTTGTTGTATTTCCTCATTAATATCACAAAGCCAAATTAAACTCGTTATGCTAGCAAACAATTAAATTTCTTTTTCAAAATTTAGGAAATGAAAATTTAATGAGAGACAAATAATGAGGATTTATGAGTGGAGATATTTTTTCTTGTTTCAATGTAAAAAAAAAATAAATTTAGTTTTCATAAATTTTTTAATATTGATTACCAGAATATTGATTGATATGATAAGCAAAATTTTTAATTTCAGAGACAAATCATTCTCATCAAAAAACCTGATACAACTATATGGAAATATTATAAAATCAGGATAATTTCAACAATAATATGGAAAATGAATATTTGGTAGTATCATCTTTAAAACTATTAAGCAAACTACATCAAATTTAAGGTAATAGTGAAGGAGTTAGCAAAAGATATATTAATCTTCAATAATATTCTTAATATATTGGATTCATTTTAATCAATTAAAACATTTTCTCTCTTTAGTCTTCAATGAAATAAGCCATTTTAATGAAGTTGATTTAGCACAATAAGAATTTTACAAACTAATCTCTAAACAATATCTATGTTCAAATTATATTGATTAAATTAGTAATCATTTAAGCTGCCATTCTTTTCAAATTTTTGAGAGGTAACAATAAATTAATTTTCAAAAATTTCTGGAAGTTGGTCATATTTCTTTATGAATTAACAATAAATATTTTAGACCTTAGCAATTTTGTTAATTTTTTAAGAAGGATGACTTACTTTTACTACTTTAATTATGGATTTATACTTCTTTTAACTATTCCAAGCTATAATCAATCTAAAGCTAATCATTTTTTTTATCATTATCATCCTTATTTTGTTAAAACTACAGCTTAGTGTAACCTTATTTTTTTAAAAAATGAGCAACTAACTCTTTGTTTTAAATCATCCATTTTTTTTAATTTATTTATCCTCTTCAATTAATCAAAAAAATAAAAAGAAAATAAGAATTAAATTTAATATGATATTGATTATTTTTCTGATTTAGTTATCAAAGGAAGATAATTAAAATATTAAAATAATATTATTATTTTTTAGTAACTTATTAATTAGTGCGCTTCAATATTCTTTAAAAAAAAGAATTTATTCTAAAATATTTTGATATTTTATTTTTCTTATTTAATATTTTAAACTTATGTGTTAGAGTATTATGATGTTCTATTATTAAATTAAAGTTTAAACTACAAAAGTATTTACTTCTGATACATTTTTAACAATTTTCTAATTATTAGAATTTATTATGTCTGACCTTTCATAATTTTATTTAAATGAGTTTTAAATGATTTCTCAATATGTTCAAATTAAATTTTTCTTGTTAATAGATACCTCAGCAAAAACATAATATATGATAAAAAAATTAATCCATCTTCCATAAAGATTTTTAAAAAATTAAGTTTTTTAAATTTATGAACTCTCTTGAAAGCTTAATTAAGAGGTAAAGTATTTCATATTATAGATAACAATATCTTTTATAAATTATAAGCATCTCCTTTTAAATACTTTAAATGAAATGTTGAAAAAAGATTATAATTAAAAAAAATATTTATTAAAATAAAATTTAAATTGAACTTTTTAGAAGCTTTTATATTAAAAAAACCATTCATTTTTAATTTAAATATTAAATAATTTCATTTAAAGTTGAATTTTTTTTTGTATCCAATTTATTTTATTATTTATGATATAATTTTAATTTATTTTTTATTGAATGATTTATGATAGGTTTGTTTATTCATTTTATTTTTAGTAATATTAAAGTTTATTTTTAAATGAGTTTATGATAATTCATTGATTCTAAAAGAACCAGTCCATTTTTTGATGGAGTTGCATTCAAAAACTGAAAAACAGATCAAGATATTCTAAAGATTAAGTAATTAATTAAATAAAATTTCTTTTAGAAAGTAAGTGCATTGATAGATATTAGCGAATTTAGATAGTTTATAATAGAAGATGAAACTGAAAGTATAAGTAGAAGATTTAAAATTAAATATTAATGTAGGATAAGGGTTAAATGACTTCGTTTGGCTAGCATTAGCTGCTGCCAAGCTTTACGGTAAAACGAAGTATCCCCCTGGAAATTATTTGCCAGCAATATTAAAAATATTTGATTATGTACCCAATCCAAGGTAGAGAATTCTTCAAATTCATCTTGCTTATTATCTAATTAAGAATTAAAAGATTAAATTTACTTTTAAATAAAAGACAAAAGATATGCAACATGTTCAAAGATGAAAAAGATATTAATGATGATAGTTAAATTATAGTAGAATTATACAAGCCAAACATGATTTAGACTGAAGAGCATAAAAGTAAATTTGCAGTTTCAGTTTAAGTGTATTTTTTCATATTAATAATAATAAATAAAAAAGAATGGTTTGAAATGGCTTTTGGTAAAGAAAGAAATAGAATGAATATAAGTTTTAATTGGTGGACTGATAAACAAAAAGATAAAAGAAAAGATATTTCTATTTCATATTTTGTAAGACTTAAATACGCCCTTTACAAAGAAGTAAGTTCATTTATTTTTTTAAATAGGCCTCCGCCCATTCATTCAACCTATCAAATTCATAGCTTTTTAATAAAAAATTAATTCAAATAAAATAAATAGCTCAGAATAGAATTTAACCCTTCAGATTACCGTTCTCCTATTAACGTTCCATTAGTTGAATAAGAGTTAAAAGCATTCATTCATTCATTTTTATAAATAATAAATTAATTTATTCATTTTATTAATCCTTTGAAATTTAAAAGACTAGGAAATATAATGACTTATAACGCTGAAATGAATTTACCTTTTGGAGAAATTTCTTATGAACTTGTTTAGGTTTTGAGAGATGAAAAAAATGATGAAGGTAGCTAGCTTTACATAATAATAATAATGATTTATTTAACTGAATCAGTTTCATTTACATGATTATTAATAATTTATTTTAGATTTGTTGAAGTCTTCATTTATATAAATCATTTTTATTAATAATAGAAAGATAAAATGTGATTTAGAGTTAGAATTTTAAGTTTGAAGTCAATCCAAATCCTATTTCACAAGAAGAAATTCTAAAGAAAATTAAAGATGGAATGAAGATTCCTGAGCATCTTTCACAACAATTATAGTAGTAAGAAGCTGAAATCAAAAAGGAAGCTTAAACTGGTAGTTTTTGTCCATTTACTTTTGAGACTCTCTGGGTTGTCATTGAAAATAATCCTAAGGCATAATAATTCTTAGAATTTGTAAAATTATTTCTATTATTTCAAATTAATATTTAAAAAACATGTTTAAAAATTAAAGTAAGATAAGATAAAAGAAAAAATTAACTAAACAATTAGTGAAAATATGAATAAAATATATGAAATATTCTTCTAATACTCAATGCTTTACATTCAAAAAACTGATAAAAAAGATGAAATTGCTATTCCCATCTAGGATGTTATGCATTTCTTGAAGTTTTATGAAGTCATGAAGGATAGTCAAAATGTTTTTTCTTTTATTGAATTCTATGGAATGGATGATAAAAGAAATAATTCCCCTTAAGCTTCTTTAGATTTGTCTAATGGCATTAAATTCCCTGAATTTATATTTATTATTTTAAAGGCTACTGAATACATTCAGACTACCAACCTGATGAGTGATGGTGAAAGTAAAAATCCTAATTAATATTTCATTAGAATGTTAATATAAATTATAATTGAATAGGTTTTGATATGAGCTTAGATACTTTAGTAAAAAGAATTGTAAGTATTGATAATAACGAAGATGAATTCAATGAATTCTAAAAACACATGAAATACAACATCACATTAATGAACTTTATCAGAGTAAATTAAAAATTTTTAATAGAAATAATTCTTTAAATATTTAATAAAATAAATAAATAAGGAAAACTCGTATAATTTGATACAAATTTTTGTTGAAAAATTGCAAGATTCTTTGCAAATAGCTGATAAAAAATTCCATATGCTTAAAGAAGAAGTTAAGACTTTGATTACAGAAGCAGGATTCAAAGGTGATAATTTAGATGAAATAGTAAATACTTGCTTCTAAGAGTTGCTTGCAGAAGATAAGTATCAAGGATTTGAGGGTATCTTCTTTTATGAATACTTGCAAGTAATGCAATGGCTCAGTCTTGTTTTAATTGCAGACAGTGAAGAAGAAAGAGAATATGAAAATGATAATCCTTAAGATGAAGTAGAGGAAGGAGTTGATATTTTAATAGAAAAGTTTAGATTTTTCTTAAGTCAATTTAAGTGATTTTATAAATATGGTATTCTAAATATTTGATCTAATTATCTTGTAAATTAATTCTTATTATCGTTTCAATAATAAAATTTATTTTATATTTTATTAATTATAAAAATATGAATATTAATAAAAATAATTCAATTTTAATATTTTTTTATTATCTTAGTTCTTGAATTAATTAACTAACTTTACTTTCAACCTATTTTGTTCTTTTTATTCGAGGTTTTTATTTGAAAAATGTATACCTTTTATTTTAATTTAAAACATATAAATAGATTCAACTTTTTCAAATAAATCATGTATTTTCGACTTGTGACTTTTTTAATTTTCAGGTTTATCATTTGAAATTATTTGTGATTAAAATGATTTGAAATACAAAATAATCTTTTTAATATTTAAAATGAAAAGGTTTTTATGACTTATTTAAAAGATCCAAAAATAAATATTCATCTTTCTTAAAATAATAAAATAAGGAAATACTCAAAGAAATTAAGTAACCTTTATAATTTCCAAACAAATAGTTTTGGAGCTTGTTTTGTAAATAAAAATAGTAGAATTTTGAAATAAAAAAGTTATTTGAAATAAATTTATGATTTAGAAAGCTCTTATTTTTTAATTCAATCAATAAAGATGTTCAATTTTCAAAAAAATCATTTTGGTGGAGAATGATTTTAATAAAAATTTAAAATTGTTTCTTAAAATAAAAAAATAAATTTAATATTGAAATCAAATGTAATTTAGGGTTATTTCAGTGGAGAAAATATTGATATTTATTAAGATTAAAAAAATATAGAAAAATACAAAATAAATATTATAAAAAATTTTGATTTATATTATTTTAATCAGTTGTAAGAGACAGGGATAGAAACACCTTTACTTTGAAGGTATTCTTATATGGCATGGACAAGATTTAAGATATCTTATTCATAGATTTCACCAATAGATCCAATTCTGAAAGAATCAGCCTTAGTCAATTTACCAGGATAAATAACTAAACCTTAGCTGGCCAAGAAATTGTACATTTCTAATTGATAATATTTTTAAGTTTATAATTTATAAGAAATTGAATTTTTACCTTCAAACTTAAAGCTAGGGTGAGTGGGGGTAAGGAATGTAGTAATAATACATCCTTAGAAAGTTTAATCAATGTATAATTTGAAACCTAAATCAGTCATTTTCTAAACAAGCAATCTTTAATAATAAATATTTTTTTAATTAACATTTTAATTAAAATAATTTTTTACTTTTGGTTGCTGCTGTATCTTTTGAATCTGGCGGGGAGACCTCCAAGAGCTAAGTATTCATCGATAGCAACCTTGGTAGCTTTCAAAACGTGGGTAGGAGGAGTAAATCTAAATTATCCATTGGATTCAAGTCCTTACCATTAGTCATATAAATCAAGAACAAGAGATCTAGCATTACCTACATAGGTTTTTTTGTTATCAAATTTATTTCAAATGATTGTATTTAAAAGCAATTAATTACCTTTGGTGGCTTAAAGGACATCAGTCTTAACAACTGCAAAAGAGAATCCGGGAATACCTTAAAGATTCTTATTAGAAGAGGCAACTACGTAATCAATACCAGCTTCCTTAGGATTAATTCTGTAAGCACCAAAACTGCTCATAGCATCCACCAAAAAGATGATCTTTATTATGAAAGAATAAATATGAAATTCAATCACTCAAAAAAAAATAATTTAGTTTACATTTTTATTGAAATCCTTAACAACCTTAGCAACTTCTTCAATAGGATTAATAAGTCCTAAATTTATTTTTAATAAATTATTAATTTAATTCAAAATGTTGAATTTTTAAATCTTTAAAGAATTTCTGGAATATCCTGAATTAATTGATATCTTTATTCAAATGTATTATTTATTTATTTATTCTCTCTTAAGAATTATCTTTCTATCATTAATTAAATACCTGAGGTGGTTTCAGAGTGGATCATACTAACGTGGGTAACATCAGGATTTTCTTATAATTTCTTAGCTACATCTGCAGCAACAACAACTTGGTTGTCATCGTAATCAATTGCGATGTAATTGATATTATTGTATTGAGCAATCTTTTATTGTCTAATACCATAAGCGCCATTAGCGATAATTAATAATTTATGGTTGGTCTTGGGAATAGCTGTGGTAAGAGCAGCTTCAATACCATAAGTACCACTTCCTTGAATGAGTATGCATTCATATTCACCTTTTTAAACTTCGCAAATGCTTAAGATGTCGTTTCTGATATCTTTAACAACTTAGATAAATTGAGGATCTCTAGAACCATAGTCATAATTCATAGAGTTTTTGACAGTCATAGTAGTCAACAAAGGACCAGGAGTGAATAACTTAGGTTGCTTGGGACCTGACTTGTTTTCAGTAGATTCTGTAGAAGAGCCTGTCTTAGTAGCCTCAATCTTTTCTTTTAAGATTAATTTTTTAAAGCCTGAATATAAAAACATTGATCTATCTAGTCTTGTTTGTGAAAGTTCTTTTTATTTTATGAAAATATAATTTTTTTTGATTAATTAATTAAATTAATGATTATTAATTGTTTATAAATTTATAGACTGACAAGCAACAAGGTATTAATTTATAGAAATATTTATATCTTACTTAACTATGCTAATTTACTTTTATTATCTAATTTAATAACTAACTATCAATTTACATATTTTTCTTCACCACACACAATATCTACAAAATTATTTTTCTTCCTTCAATCTCTCCTCTATTTAGGAGAATAAATCAGCTCAAAAAGAGTTAAGTCATTCATTAAATATATTTTATATCTTCTTTTTTCAAATAAAAATTGTTTTTTTCTTTTCCTTACTTAATTGAGAGAGCTAATTTGTTCAACTTTTTTTTTATCTAATTCCCAACAAATAATTTAAAAATGAAATATTATTTATATAGTTAGTTTAATACATGAATATCTATAAAATTATTTTTTACTAAACCAATTGAATTTCCCTATTTATTATCCTCCTATTTATTAAATGATTAAAAGGAGTTAACACTTTCACTCAATAAAATTGAAGAATAATTTGTAAGATGAAATGTTTCTATATTTTCTTACTTATACTACCTTGAAAGAAATGAATAATCCATGCAATAATTTTACATAATCCCATCAAACAATAATCATATATAATCATTTTTTTAAAAGTCTTTTGAATACATGAATATTAAGATAATACTAAATCTATGGAAAATATGATAGAAAAGATGAAACTTTGAAACATAATCTATGTATGTATCTATTACATGAATTGATAAATTGATTAATACATACTGAACTTAATTAATTTTGACAATTGGTAAATATCTTTTATTTTTATTTAAAAATGTGATGCACATTCGGTGTAAAAAACTTCTGGAAAAGTTCTTTTTTGATGCAATAGATTGGTGTTTTTAGTTGACTAATTTTGGTAGATCATATGTTATGTCATTTATGGGAGAAATATTTTGGATTATCTAATTAATCGAACATTCAAGCCAAAATTAATGTATAGCCAGCTATTTATTCAGCTTATTTAATTATTAATTAAAAAATCACTGATAAGAAACCATCATTTCTAGCTCAAAGATTTCTATGTCAGATTTCGAAAGGTGATTTACCACAGTAAATCTTACATTTACTTTTCCTAACTAGTTGTTCTCATAAGCTGATAATATTTGAACTTTAGACTATACGTCAGTCCATTTGATGTTTGTATATTCTATACTTTCATATAATAATCTACCTTTAATCACAGACGTTCCTTTTGATAATAAAAAGTCTGGTGCTTGCTTTTCCCAGAGTTTCAGGGTTTCTGAATAGCCACTTTTTAACTCGAGCAGTTTTATTTTATGATCTCCTCCAAAAATGAGAATCCACACAGTTCTTTACTTTTTTCTAGGTTCTATTAAAATCATATCCTTTATTGTATTATTAGCTTGCTCTGTTAAAACAGGAATAACTGCTTCCTCTGTCAATCTTATATTATTCTATGCTGTTCTAAGTATAACTAGACATCCTTCTTTATAGTCCTCTTTGTCATCGAATCTTAAGTTTCCACAAATAATATGCTGAAATTTCAAATAGCTTTCTTCCTAATTAAAGCCAGTCGTCATCATCAGACAATTAATGTCGTGTGTTCCTATTATTAAATCAAATATGTTTCTAAATTAAAAACGTAAAATTTCTTAGGAATTTGTCTTTATAAAAAATCTATTTAAATCTGACATCATACATTCATCATTCAAAATTATAAAACTAAACTGAATCATACTCCAACAATTTTTGAATTATTTAAAATAAAAATTGATCAAAATTTTATTCAATTTACAAGCAACAAAATAAGCTTTGTTTTGAAGAAAAATATTTTATTGATCAGACAATTCATGTTGTGTGTTTCTATTATTAAGTCTAATTTGTTTCTAAAAAAATGTAAAATTTCTCAAGAAATTTTCTAAATATAAAAACTAATGTAATCTGACATCATTGTTTCAAAAGTATAAAACTAAATTGAAATCATACCCCAACAATTTTTAAATTATTTAAAATTAAAATAGATTAAAAATAAATTCAGAGCATAAATAATAAAATAAGCTTTGTTTTCAGTTAAAATATTTTATTTTTTTTTCTGATTTCATTAATCATTCATTTTTGAATGTACAAATTAAACATTTTCATTAAATTTTCTTTCGATTTAAAAAATTTCATAACAAAAAATTTGAAAAGAATACCTGAATAGAAAGATGTCACATCTTGTTCAACTCTTAAATGGTTTATCATTTTTATTGTGTGGAATCTAATTTTCTCATTGCTAGATGAAATAAAAAATTTTCCTTCCTCAACTGTGTGTAAATTAGTTATTGGAGAATCATAGACATATGGTAAGATATTAATTGGTAAGGAATTCTCTACACTGAAGATAGCTATTGATCCTGATGAGTATCCAACTATGAAAAACTCATTTAAATATAACTGAGCCAGACAGGTAACAGCCTCTGTTGTTTTCTTTTCAAATGTTCTGTAATTCTTAACAGATAAATTTATAGGTTCTTATCCATCAAATCTTCTTAGTATATCCAGTTTATAACTTAATATTGTAGATTCATCACTGTATGTTCCAACAATTAACACTGGTGACCATTCAGCAACTTCATCTTACTCTTTTCTAATTAGCAGCATGCTTTTAACTCCTTATTAGGCTTTTGTATCAATCTTTGTAATAACTTATTTATCTTGAATTCTATAAAATTCAATAAATTAGTTAAACCTCCCTGCAATAGCTATTATGTCTTCGCTAATCACACATAAACATGAGAGGTCTTTTATTGATGATTTTATTGTAGATAATTTTATTATATTTCCATTTGTAACAGTTTTAAATATTCTTCCTAAAAGACATTTCTTTCTTGCACTATCGACACTACATTATAAGAATTCTCCACCTTAAACATAATCACCTAATCTCGGTGCAAATATTTATATAGATCCTTATGAATGTGGTGCTATCTGTGAATTGTTTCCTTATAAATTTAAACCAAATATGCTTGGCATTGATTAAGAAGAAAGAGAATTTCCAATTTTAGCTTTTTCTGCAATATACAAATCAACTGCATCTTTGCTTCCCGCTCCAATATATTACCTATTAGCTTAACGGTAAATCGAATTTTCATCATAAATACTTTAATTTGCTGGTCTTTTTCTAACTTAAGTCTCAAGTAGAGTAGGTTTCAAATATTCTATTTAATTAACAAATTCTTTTTTACCTCCACCAAATTTTATTTAGAAGACATCTCCTGGCTTAAAATCTTACTGAGGAGGCTTTAAATAAAGTAAACTAGAATTTTATTATGATTGAATTTTATTAGCTTAGCTTATACCAGGGATGTTAGTGTCTATAGAGAATATATCATCTAACTTCTATCTAAAATCCTTTTTAAATTTACTCTAAACAGCTAAAGTAGCCACATCGAATTCAGGTACTTTAGGACTTAATCTATGCAAATCAATAGCATCTTAAATAATTTATTATTACTATGTTAAATGCAATTTAACTTATTTTGAAATATCTTTCATATCTACTTAAAATTCATTTGATATCCTAAAAGCTTTTTCATAATCTCTCAGCACTAACTCTTTCTTATTATTTGAAGAAAAAGTACCTCCTTCACCTAATTGAGAAACTGTATGTGCAATATACTTTGCAAAATGATCTCTTCTTACATGCTATTTATGCATTAATTTATGTATAACAACATCACTTTTTATCATACTATCTTCAAATTCATTTTCAAATATATTATAATATTTATGAACAGATGCAACAAATACAGAAAAGTGATCAATTAGTGAATCTACAAATTCTTTAGCCATTGAAATCAACAAATCACGAAATCTAACACAATTCTCTACCTCATCTTTCAAAACTGATTTTTTATCTGTTTAAGATTGAATTAAATCACTAATAAAGCTTCTTAAACTAACAACTTTAGTTGGATGATTTGAATGACGAAGATGAATACATCTAGGACATGTTAATCCTTTCCTTGTACAATTCTAATCCAAACAAACTTAATCTAGCTATAAATCATCATGTCCAATCTCATCGCAATTGAAAAACGGCAAAAAAGAATCAATTTCTTTTTCTGTAATCTTCTTCCCAATAAAATGAAAATGCTCCTTGAGGCTACTCTCAGGATATTAGCCAGGTTTATTCAATTAAATCTCCATATTACCAAACCCAAAATATTGTAGAAATAATAATGTTTCGTATCAACTCTTAATCTTAATGAGAATTTTTAAACAGATAAAATGACTTTAAAAATGGATATATATCAATTAGCTTCTTATTTAAATTAAATTAGAAATATACTTTGTTTTTTATATTATTCTAAATTCTACTTTTGTTTTATACTGGATCTTTACTATAAATACAACTTAAAAAATAAAGAAAAAGTAAGTAATTTATTAATCTAATAAATAACACACACCACTAAATCAATCAATCAAAATCATATATTAAATCTTATTAAAAAATTGCAAATTTCTTAAAAATATTCACAATTATTTGCTACTTTTACTTCTTCGAGTTCAACTAAAATGTTTTAAAAATATTTTAGTTATTTATCAAAAAGTTAATGAAAAAAAATCAAAAACTAAAATATTTTCTGAGTGAGATATTAAGATTTTTTTAAAGATAAAAGCAAGTGTCTTTCTGACTTAATTTCAAAATTTATCACTTCTGAGGTAGAGGGTATATATAGATTTTTCTTTACATTTTAATAATATATAGTCAATTTTTTATGATTTGTTCTCTTTGCCAAAAGTCAGGAGCCAGGAAAAGGTTAAATTACATTTTTATAAAAAAATAAGTTTTCATTTATTTAATTAGAACCACTTAAAAAAAAATAGTTTCTTAAAAGCCTGTTTGAATCCTTCTTTTGGCTTTTTTTATAAAATATTTTTTAAATGGCTTATTGATTTCAAAATTTATGCTGATATAAATTGTTGCTATTTTTGTTTTATAATAAAAAAAATCTAAATTCAGCATAAAAAAATAAGAAATCTAAATAATTCTATCTATTAAATATGGGCTACTAAATTATGCATTCCATTCTTTAAATTAATAATACATTTTATTTTTTTTACTTTTTGATCCAATAATATATTTTATTGAAACTTATTTTCAGGTTGTAGGATTGTATGTATTTTTTTTTGTTATATTTAATTTAATAAAGTTACATCTTAATAAAACTGACATTTAAAAAGAATATAAATATATTATACATCATTAAGCTTCCTCGAGATATTTTTTTGTTGCTAACAGGTATTTATTAACATTTGTTAGGATTCTCTCTTTAGTTTTTAAGCTTTTTAAAAAACTTAAACTAGTTTATTGAATGAATTGTATGAAAACAATTTTAAATAAATAATTAAGATAAAGAAGATTTTAGGAGATAATAAAGATCAAAAGGAGATTGATTGATAAATTAAAATACTAAATAAAGAGGAAGTTGAGATGATGCTGATAACAGTATAATTGAATATAAATATAATGTAAATAGTAGATCTACTTAAACTAATATTGTCAGTCAGTCAGTCAGCTATAAATTTAAGAATTTATTTATTATTATTAATTTTGTCTTTTCAAAATAAAATTTAAAAGTATTTTAGAGTTTAATTTAAGAAATTCAGAATTATTTGTTATGATTTTCTATTTAAATAAAATATTAGAAAAAATTTAATATAGTTTATACTTTTACTTTATATTTTAGAAATCACTAGTAGTACTTTAATTTAATAATAAAATAAAAATAATCTTACTTGATAATCAAGCATATAAATTCAATTAAAATATTTTAATGAAATAAATATTTTGGTTTTTAAATAATTTAAATTTGTAAAAAATAGCTACAGACAGAATTTTTTCTTCAGAAGTAAATGTAAGTTGAGTAGATATGATTATTGATTTCATATAAACATTACCAGTAATAGAAATTTGTTAATTTACATTCATTTTTCTGTAAATAATAAGCAGCAATTATTTATTGATTGACAAAAAAAATCTTTTAAATAAAAGAAAATTGTATTTTAATAAAATTATATAAATAATGAGATAGAATAAAGAAAGAAGTACCATAAATTTATACTTATTTTATTCAAGGTAAGATGGTATAATAAAAATTAGAGAGTATTTAATACTTATTACTCCTACTGTTGTTTCTGGTTGTAACTAGAAAAAAACTCAAAACAGAAACTTCAAAGTTAAGTTGATATTGTTTTTAATCATATATTTTTTATATGTAAAATCTTTTGCAAAACAATATTATTTGTAAGAGTTCAAATTATTTAATTGTAATGAAAAGTTAAGCAATTGAGTTAAAGATTGAAGATTGTAATAAAAAAGAGTAAATTATTTTTGAAATTTTTCATGACAAAATTAATCTTAAGTCTATTGATAAATATGGAAAAATTTTTATTTTCAGCTGTATCTTAAATTATTTTTAACAAATTTACCATACAATTTTTTTGATTTTTTTTTAAGTTACAGCTTCTAATCTTAAATAGGTATAGAGATATTGTTCTTAGATCACATAAAGATATGAAAAGTAAGATAAAAATAACAAAATAGAAAATATGATATAAAATCCAAAATAATAAATTAGAATCAAAACTAGAATTCATATTTGTTTCCTTTTGTGAGTTTGAAATTGGCAGTTTTTAAAAAAATTTATTTTCTTATTCTTAAAATGGAATAAAGGTCGTATTTATGATAGAGAAGTTAAATTTCAAATATCTCCACTTATTTTTTTAGTAATTTATTATTTGTAATAGATAATCCAAAAAATATAGTAGCTTAATGATTAAAGGCTTTCTAAAATAAAAATCCTCAGTAAAATAATAAAAAATTCATATTTTAAATAAAAACATTATGATAATAGATTTTTTTAATCATAATAAAAACTCAAAAATAATATCTGTCTATCATTAATTATAAATTGTAAAATAAAATACCTACCACTCTTTAATTCATAGATATTTTGATTTTGAAGATTTGTGTTAATACATTTTGCAGTAAATTAATATTTATAAGAAATATGAACATTTAAACTCAAGTTCATTTATTGAGTTATTAAATAATTTATTGTGTTTCATGATATAAGCTTTAGGTTATGTTGTTAATTGTTTGAAGCCAATCATTATTTTAGCTAGATTTTTAAAATAAAGGATAGATTTTTTTATTTTTAATGAAGGAATAAAATAATCTATCTTTTTTCGAAATAAATCAAACAGCTTAAGTGTCTGAAACACAAGTGTTAATTTTATTTTCAAATTATATATTTATGGAAGGTATAAAAATTTTGGTTTGTAAATTAAAAAATGTGATTACTAATTAATTTATAAATCGCTTCAGAGCCATTAAAAAGATGAAAATATTAAAAAAGGGATATAAAAATTAAGTAAATTTTGTTAATTTTCAAAATCGAATTTAATTTATATTCACTTTATAAGAAAAACATTTACTCAAATCTTGAAAAAAGTATAAAATCATAAACTGGTAAATGTCTAACAAAAAATTTTACATCTATATGGTGTTTTTATTTAATTGCATTTTGATATCTAATTCACTACAGAGTAATGATCCTGACCCTTAAAAAGACAAATAAAATAAATAAGTTCAACATGAGAATTTTGATATTTTAGACAATTACAATCAATTAAGCTATGACCCTTTCCAAAAATCAATACAAAATTAAAAAATAATTAATAAACACTAAGTTTTTTAGCTTGAAATAAAAGACAATAAAAGAAAATTAAATGAACTAATTTTAAAATAAATAAATTATTTTCTTAAAAAATAAAGAATTTTAGACTAATGTTACAATGGTGAATATTTTAATGTGAGAAGAAACAAGTGCTTACCATGTGATTAATAATGCTAAACTTGTGGCCTAGGTGGTCTATTAGGATGTACAAGTTGTAAATAATAATATGTATTAATCTAGGGCTAATGTCTGTATTGTGATATTAATAATGGTAAATATTATAATTAAAATAATAACACTTGCAATAATTGCATATAAAACTGTAGAATATGCCAGGATGGTCAAATTTGTTAGGCTTGCTATACCGGGTTTTAGTTAAGCTCTAACTACAAATCATGTTACAATGTAATAAGTAACTGTTAAACATAATAGTATTTTGATGGAACTTAATGCTAATAATGTGACTTAAAATCATGCTTAGAATGCATAAATTCACCAAAAAATTGCACTAAATGCCAAATTAGTTAATATTTGAATACAAGTGATAATTCCTGCAAATCATGTGATCAATCGTGTGCCTAATGTATTGGCCCTGGATAGGGCGATTGTATAGTTTGCAATACAAATTACTATTCAGATTAAAATGGTAACTGTGTTAAATGTAATGAAGATGGTTACTTTAAAAGTGGTTCAAAGTGTTTAAAGTGTGACTCATCATGCTTAAAGTGCTCTGATTCATTTAAAAGTTGTACTGAGTGTACTTAGAATTTACTATTTAATTCTGTTAACAAAACTTGCAAAGATAAATGTGATTATGGATTCTATCAATAAGGATCTAAATGTTTTCCTTGTGATTAATCATGCCGTACATGTTCAGGTTCACCCACATCATGTTTAACATGTGCTCCTAACTATTTTTAGTATGAAGGAAGTGATATGTGCAGAAAATGCCCAATTAATTCAGTGAAATAAATCTAAAATTGTGTTAAAACTTTATTAGTTTGCCAATTCAATTCAATATCTAATTAATATGAGCTAGTTTCCATTTGTGATTAATGTGTAGGTACTATGGTGGTATCAAATAACACATGCATTTAATCTTGTTCATTAATTTCTTTAAATTACATCTACAACCCTCAACTTAAAAGTTGTTAATGTTCTAGTAGTCATCCATTTTAACACAACTTAAAAGATGGTAGTATACTTTGTAATGCTAACTAATTATTAGGTTATTTTTGTGATTCAAAAAAAATGTGCTCAATTTGCTAAATTTAAAATTGTTAGGAATGTAATTCAGATATAAAAATTTGTAATACTTGTAAAAGCGGTTTTTATCTTTGGCAGAATTATTGTATACCTAGCTGTGACTCTAGTAAAAATCTTGAAACATCTTCTTCAAAAAAATCATGTAAATGTTTCAAGAATTATTTCTTTTTAGCAACATAAAAAATGTGTATTTCTAAGCTTGTAATAACTTCAATAAAACTATCAACTAATTCTCTAAATAATATTATCACTGTAACTTTTAACAGAGTTCCTTTTAGTGAAGAAAAGAATTCTACTAGTTTACTTATTGATCCAAATAAACTTATTTTGGATAAAGATTATCTTATTGCTTCAAAGTAATTCTCTGATTAAACTGTAGTTTTTGAAGCAAACGTACAAAAGAATTTAAAAATCAGCTAATTTGCGATTAATTATAATGGCGAAAAAGAAATTTACAATGTTGAAAATATAATTTTGACTTCGTAAAATGTTAATGAAAATCTAAAAGGGACTTAAAATACAATTTAAAGTATAAACAATGCTGGATAAACTCTATCTCCTTAAGAAGGAGTTCCTTTCATGATAATTAAAACTCTGAAGAACTTCTAAATATTATGTTTGCTTTCTAACTTTGTTTAAATTCTTGGTCCTTTAGTCATCTACAAAGCTTATATACCTTAGCCTACATATGTAGGCACATTATTAGCAGCTTCATTTATCTTTACAAAAATTCCAGATTCAAGTGAAATCAGTAGTAATAATAATCAAAGCTCATAAGCTTAAGATAATAATAGTAATTCACAAGCAGGTTAATCGATATTTTAACAGATAGGATATGATGATGATATTTTCTCTAATTTACTTATTCCTCATTTATTACTCATCTTGGCTGTTGTTATAACATTACTTTGCTTATTTGCTAGGTGGGTTATGAAAGGAAAGCAATATACAATAACAGTTGTTAATATAGTAATGAATACTATGTCATCCTTACATTAAGGTTACATAACTTGTACTTTATTGAGTATTTTCTATGTACTAGAAAACTCTTCATAAAAACAGAATGCAATTATGCAATTAATATTTCATATAATATTTATTATATTATTATTTTGCATAATGTCAAAGCTAGATGCATTTCGTATTTAAATTAACATGCCAAATTTTATTCTTAACTTGAATGTGAATTCAAAGGGATGGAAGAGCTATCTCTTATTGAGCTATGTTAAAAAATATACTTGTATACTTTTAATTATTTTCCTCAGATCTCATCCATTCTAATGTGGTATAATAATATCAATAATATTCCTGTGTTTTGCAGTCTATTTATTATATTTTAGATTTTTCTCACACAAATTTTTCACAATCTACAAAATAATTTAAGAATTTATGATATCTTTAACCTTTTTAATGTTCTCGATTTGTGCAAAGAAATAAATTAATATATAAAGTTAAGATGAAATTTCAGATGAAGATATGATTGATGCTAGTAAATTCAGTTTGATTGTTCTTATACTATTTGGAATATGTTTAATAATAAGCTTTATTTTATTTTTAGTAAGAACAGTAATACAAATTTAAACTGTAGTCTGGTAAATAATAAAATATTTTGAAGAAAGAAAACAAAATAATTTAAGAAATATTGATATAGAATCCCTCCTTAATTATTTAGAAAAAAAATAATAAAATATACAAAAAAATTATATTTTTCTTAATGCAAAAAAATCTAAGCTTTCTTCATCAATCAACAGCCTGAACTCATAATCTTGATTAACTTTTATAAAAATGACTAAATTAATGCCAAAAAGAAAAAATATATGTTTTAATCAAAAGTGTGTTGATTTTGATAAAATAAATTCCATTTTAGAGCCTTTCAGATTTTTGTAGAATTATTCTGCCTGAGTTAAGAAATTTTGGACAATACTTTTAAATTATCTACTCTTAAAAAAAAATATAATAGACTTAACTTATCTAAATTTTAGAAATGGCCCTATTAATATTATTCATGAATACTAATACTTATTTAATTAACTTATTTTAAAAGGCTTAATTTTGCAAACACCCTTTTTTGTTTATTAATTCTCAAAATTATTAATATTTTATTTTTTTTGAGAGTTTTTAATTTAAATATGGTAAGAAAAGATTCTTCTTTTACAATTCTAAAATCTCATAATGGGCTTTATTTTAGTAAAGTATATCTAAAAAGAAGGAATGAAATAATTAATAAGAAGAGGAAACAGCGTTAGATAAATGATTAATTTTCATGATAAAGTGATTAAATAATATTGAAATAGTTCTCTACTACTTTAACATTTTAATATTTTTAAAAATTTTTGAAAAACTAAAACTAAAATTACTGAATTAAATGTTTTATAATAAAGCTCTATCTATTAAAATAGCTTTCAAATATTAAATTATGATAATTTAAATTTAATCTTTTTAAAATAAAATTTGATAGCGGAAAAGAAGTTTCTGAATCAATAAATTCTTTATTTGTTTAACATTTTTTAAATTTTTCTAAAATTTATACCAAAATTAATCAATAAATTGTATTATATTTCAACTATTTTAAATAGATAGATAATATGATTTTTGTCTTTTCAAAATTAAAATTAATTGTAGGATTAAGCTTGATTTCAGAAATTTGTAAATATTTTTTATGAATTTGTTTAAACTAAAATATTAGAAAAAAAAAAAATTTTGTATTTGATTTTATTACTTAGAAATAATAATATTTGTTGATTATTTAATTAAACAAAAAAAAAAGTTTAAAATGCTAATAAAATATATCATTTGAATTGAAAATATTTTATTTTTCAATATATAATTTTATATTTTATTTTAATAATAACAAACTTCTTTCATCAAATAAATGTTAGCTGATATGACTGAATTCTTAGAAATATAACTAATAAATAAATATTGGTTAAAATTACATTGATTTTTCTGTAAATGAAAAGTAGTAATTATTGATTGATAAATATTTTAAATAAAAGAAATTTTTACTTGAATAAAATTTTACAAATTAAGAGATAGAGTAAATTATGATTTTTTACTAATTTTATAATAGAGTTTTCTAACTAATTACTCCTCTTACTCCGGCTACTCTCAGGTTATCATTAGAAGGAAATATAGAAACTTCAAAATTCATTTGATATTTTTTTTTACCATACAATATTTTGCAAGAATTAAAAATGTTTGATTTTTATGAAAATGAAAGATAATCAAACTTAATATTTCAGGATGTTATAAATTGTAACAAAAAAGAGTAAATTCCATTTAAAATCTTTCATGATTAATTTTATTGTAAATTAATTAAATAAAAGAAATGTTCTGATGAATAACGAAAAAATTTTATATTCAATAGCAGCTTAGATTATTATAAATAAATTTACCATTCAATTTTTTGTATTTTTAAGTTGTAACTAAATCTAAAATTAATATAGTCATATTGTACTTAAATAACAAGAAAAATAAAACATTTTGTTAAAGGATTGAAACTATACATATTATTTTGAATAAAAGTTCTTATCAATATCTACCTATTTTTCTAAGTTTAAAATAATAAAAAAAATATTTCAACTTATCTTTTTTTGAAATTTTATTACAGTCGATAAGTTAATATAATTGATTTCTAATAATACTACTAAATGAAGCTAAACGCTTTCTAATATAAAAACCTAAAATACAATATAAAAAATTGATATTTTAATTTTATCTATACATAAATGTTTGATTCATAATAGATCTTCTATTTAAAATTAATTTGGAATAAATAAAACTCAAAACCATCAGTGTATAAAAAGGAGTAATCAAACTAAAAACTATTGAATTATTGTATTATTTCAATATAAATTGATAAGTAAATATCTAAAACTGTATGATTGTTAGGTTTTGAAAACTTTCTTTAGACTGTCTGTCTGTCTGTCTGCCTGTAAAACTAATATCGATTTTCTTGTCTAATTAGATTTAAGATATATAAGGGAATTTTGGTTTTGAAATTAAAAAAATGAGTGATTTTTAATTAACTTACAAACTAATCAGATTCAGTGTAATTTAAAAAATAAAAAGACTAAGAAGTCTCTGAAAATTAATTAAATCGAGCTAATTAATCATCAAAGTCTAATTAAGTCTATATTCTCTTAATAAGAAAAACATTTACTTAGATCATAAAAAAGGATAAAATCAAATACTAGTTGATGTACAACTATATTGTATTTTTGTATAGTTGCTTATTTATATTTAAATCACTGTAGAGTAGTGATTCCGACTTTTTATAAGACTAAGAAGATAAATAAGCCCAGCAAGAAAATTTGAACTTTTTCTAGATAACGAAAAATGGATTTATTGATATTTACTATCAATATGTTGAAAATAAAAATATTGAATTTATTATTAACAAGTCAGATTTCTTGCTAACTCTGAAATAGAATCACAATTTATTAATTTACTTTGAAGACTTTCTCCTTATCTGCAAGTAAATTTTTTCAATCAAAATATTTTATCAAAATAAAATATCAAAATTAATTTATTTAGATAAACTGAAAATATGGTAGAATAATAAATAAACATGGTAAATTATATTTAAATAGAAGGTTAAGGATTCTTTTATACCCAAGTATAATGTCTTGATTAGTATCTAGTTTTTGCTTTTTAGGAATAATAATTTGATATATTATAAACAATTTATTCAATTCGCAAACAAAAGAATATTTTGATCAAAATTTAAGAAGTTAATTTAAGCATCCAAAGCTAAAAAATAATGTACTTTCTTAATTTTTAAAATTATTAAATATATTTATCAAATATTTAATAATAAAAGAGCAGGATTTAATATAGATATAGACAATCAATTTAACTATGAATTTTTCAAAAGACCTATAAAAAATTATAAAAAAATTAATGATTCATAATTTGAAATCTAAAATAATAAAACAAAATTAAATAAACAAATTTAGAAAAAAACAAATTTTTTTTTTAGAAAATTATAAAATAATTGGAATAGTTGCTAGTTTTGGAATTGTGGTAACTAATGGCAGTAACAATGTAACAATGATGAATATTATGATCCTAATCAATGGAACTAAGGATTTTCTAGGTGTTTCCCATGCGATTAATAATGTCAAACCTGCAATCAAGGTGGTCCATCAGGATGTACAAGTTGCAAAGGATAGTATGCGTTAATCTAGGGCTAATGTATATATTGTGATGTTAAAAATGGGAAATATTATGATAAAAATTCTGAAACTTGTAATAATTGCATAGAAAACTGTTAAATATGCCAGGATGATGTTCAAAAATGTTAGACTTGCCATTCTGGATTTTAGTTAAGCTCTAACAATAAATCATGTAACAAGATCATAAATAACTGTTAAACATAATAGTATTTTGATGGAACTTAATGCTAATAATGTGACTTAAACTCATGCTTAGAATGCATAAATTCACCAAAAAATTGCA
>JH720294.1:1294494-1311900 GCA_000231825.2 Tetrahymena elliotti 4EA
AGAACAGTAATACAAATTTAAACTGTAGTCTGGTAAATAATAAAATATTTTTAAGAAAGAAAAAAGAATTAATTAGGAAATAATGATATATAATCGATTGTTATTTAATTAGAAGACTAATAATAAAATCAATAAAAAATATGATATTACTCCTCATATATTTAGGTTATTTTCATCAAGTCAAAATTGTATGACTTCATAATATTGATTTCTTCCATAAGAAACACTAAATTAATGAAAATAATGAATATATAGGGTGTCAAGTACATTTTAGCTTGCGAAGTAAATAGGACAATTTTCTTGATTAACAAAAGAATAAATACATTTACATATATGAGTAATCATATACAAATTGAATCTCCTTTTACTTATATTACATCTAATATTCTTGACTAATATCTTTCATATCCATTTTTGATAGTACTATTAATATCTTCATCATTAAAGAAAATATGATGTACTACCTTGAATAAATTTGCTTGAGAATCAATTTCTTCTTTCTTTTTTCTTACTTATCTCTTGAGAATACTCCAAAAAATCTCAATTAAATTTAAGTCTGGGCTCTGTGGTGGCCATTCCATCACTTCTAATTCCTATTTTCGCAGCCATTTTCAAGTCTAGCAGGATGTATGATAAAGAGCCCCATCCTATTAGAATATTAGCTCTTCTTTATCTTCAATCTCAGAGAAGGATTCTTCTGGTATTTAAACATACTAAGCTAATCTCAAGGCGCCCTAGACTTCTGTGAGTTTTAGAAGTCCTTGGTAAGATATCTATCCCCATATTATCTGACATTTCAATTTCAAAATGAATTTCATCAGAAAATAGTACTGATTTCCATTTTTCCTTCCAAAATCTATACTTAATTGCGAAATTGAGTCTTTTTTAATTGATTTACTTCAGTAATATGTATGCAGCTCTATAATTTATAAGGAATCAGACCTTCTTCATGCAGTTTTTTACTAGCAAACTTTCTAAAGATATTTTCAGTGTTGTGCTCTTCATCCTCGCAGAACTGACTTAGACTGGATTTAGGGTTTTCTTTCAAAAATGAATGACATTATTCTTTTATTCTTCAGAGATCTCATATGGTCTTCCATTATGATGAAGATTGGTCGCCACTGTGCTTCGTTTTTAGAAATCGATATAGATCTGGTTGATCTATCTCTTACTATAGGTTTGAGTTATTTCCTAGAGCTCTTCATAGACTTCGTTTATAGAGGATCTATCCTCTCTTTTTTAAAGAAACTACCAGCTATCTAAGATTATCTTTCTCTAACTTACCCATAAGCAAATGCAATTTTCTATTTTAATTTAAATTCTAATTATATAATCTGTGGTAGAATATAAAACTTAACTTCTTAGTCATGATATTATACAAGCTTAAATATAATTGACACCCTATATTTAGAAAATAATTTTGTTTTTCTTTTATTTTTCCTTTTAGAAAATTTAATACTTGTCTTGTATCAAGAATAAATTAAAAATAATATGTTGAACTTATTGAAATTTAAAAAATGAATCTATTGATATAATTAAAAATTGCTTAGACTTGTTAAATTAAAATTTTTTTTTTCAACAGCCTTGATTTCACCATTATAAATTTTTTTAATGTCTTTCTTAAATATTTATATTTTATTCTATTTGATATTTGAGAATTGTTAATTTCAATCAAAAAATATAAACTAAAGAGTAAAATACAAAATGACCAAGCCTTTTCTGTTCAAAGTTTTCTTCAAACATTAATCATATAAGTAAAATTTGCTTATTAAGTTTTGTAATTAGTGTAATTAGTGTGTAAGTTGAAAAGAAGAAGGAAAGAAAGATGCAATAAAATATTAATTAAAATTTTATGATTTTAATGAAATTCATCAAGTTTTATTAAGTTGATTGGTTAACTTTACTTTGATAAAATGTATTTATGGTGGTTTAAATTAATTATTTATAGGATGTATTGATTGATTTACACAAAATATGATAAATTTGTCTGGTTGGTTGTGATGGTTTTGTTAAGCTTAGTTAATAATTCAAGGATTGCATTTAATTAAATTACATTTTTTTACAAAAGAATTTGTAATCTTAACTTTTCATTTTTTTGTTAATTTTTAGAAATACATAAAATAGCATTTTTAAAGTTAAAGAAAATAGTGAAATTAAAGATAGGTTATTTATTTCTGAGATGATAGGATCATAAATTTATTAAAAATAACTTATTTAAATATATTTTTTAATTTATAAATTAAAAAAATAGTAAATTTTTCTGTAAAACAAGAATTATCTCTTTTATACTTATGAACTACCATTTAGATTTATTAAATTAAATATTACATTTGTTTTATTTTTAGATGGAAACACTTTGATTTTTCTCTTTTACTATAATATCTGAAGTATCTCTTAATCCTTTTCTATTGTTACAGTCATCTAAATCAATAAACCACATCGCCACCAGTTTTAATTTAATATATAAATAAGATTGATTTATTGGGAAAATTAGATTGATAGAGTTGAGAAATTTTAGATTTTAGTTCTAAAAAAATTAACAAAATATGTGGTTTTTAATAAACTGATAAATTAATTTACAAAATTTGTAAAGTAAAACCTATGTAAATATATCAAATAAATTAAGTTGATTGAATTAGCTTTTGGATTAATGTTGGCAAATATTGAGTTATTAGCAAAAAGATTTGTTAATTAAAAAAGGACAAGAAAGCATAAATAAATGTCATACTAAAACATGATATTTTCATTTTTATGTTTCATAAGTTACTTGCTATTTTGTTTTTCATAAAAAATTCACAGTTCAGATTTGGGTTTGAACAAAAGTACTAGAATTTAGTATTATTAATTGAATGGGAAAGGCGATTTTTCAGCTAATGCTCATAATCCAATAAAAGAAAATATTGATCTTTTCTACAATCAAATCGAAAGCAATAAAATTGAGTTTATCATAAATGAATCTGATCTTTTGGAGAGAATTTAGGAAAGCTTTCATTCATATTTGATAATTTACTTTGAAGATTAGCTTATGTTATGCGAGTAAACATTTTCAATTAATATTTTAATAAAAATAATATTTTTCTTATTTTATGAATAGAAAAAATGCGGAAGAGTATGAAAAAGAAGATAAATAGTATATCTAAATAAAAGAAATGAAATAACTAGTCATTTATGGTGTATATTGTGTAGATAAATTATTAGTTTTTATTGTTAAGTAATAAAAAAATGAGCTATTTTCGATAAACAATCAAAAAGTTGAAGAAAAAAGTGTTATTGTAGGAATAAGTGATGTCCCAGCTAGTACTCGAATCCAAAAAATTTAGTATTTTTATCTTTTAAAATTAATTAAAGCCTTATATTCTTAATTAAAATATAGAGCCTAATTAATTATTGATCAAGGAAATCCTTAAATTAATGAATCATCAAGATAATTTGTTATTGAGAGTTCCAATAATCTATCCTAGATAATTAGTTAAAATTATAAAAGAAATCTAAATTAAGAAATAGAAAATACTAGTCTCTTAACTCCTTAAATTGTAAGAATTTTATAGTATTGTAAAAATTGTGGTGGCAATAACAATAACAATTACAACAACAACAACAACAACAAAAATAATAATTACAAATCTTGTTAGCCAAATGAATATTATGATCCTAAAAATTGGAATAAGAGAAATTAATCAAGATGTTTTCCTTGTAGTGATAAATGCGCTACTTGCAGTTCAGCTGGCTCTTAATCCTGTTTAAGTTGTCCTGATTAAACTTTTTTGAATAATGGATAATGTATTCAGTGCTAAGTAAAAAATGGTAAATTTTTTGATTCATAAAAAAATACTTGTAATAATTGTCTTGATAATTGCTAGATATGTGATAATAGTTCTAATTGCAAAACTTGTTATTCTGGGTTTTAATTGAATAATTCTAATTCGAAAATATCTTGTGAAAAAATAGTAAATGCTTGCTAGCCAGGATAATACAAAGAAGTAGTATGCAAAAATTGTGATAAATCAAAATGTGAAGAGTGCATAGAAAAATAAGATAAATGTACAAAATGTAAGCCAGACTAATATTTAATAACAAGTGATAATACTTGCTAATAATGTGATGTGTCTTGTAATGGTTGCGTAGATGCAGGTCCAAATAATTGTGTAAATTGTGCATCAGGATATTATTTAAATTCAAATAATAGATGTGTAAAATGTGATTAAGTTGGCTAATATAAAAGTGATTCAAAGTGTCTTTAATGTGATCCTTCATGCTAAGAATGCTTAGGTACTTCGATTCATTGTACTTCTTGCTAACCAGATTTACTTTTAAATTCATAACTAAACACATGCTAAAAAGAATGTGATGAAGGATTTTTTGAGGAAAATAAATAATGTAATCCTTGTAATTCAGCATGCAGTACTTGTTCAGGTTCATCCACTTATTGCATAAAATGTGCTGTTAATTATTTTAAATATGATGGAACTGATATTTGTAAATTATGCCCAAATAATTCTGTCTAGCAAATCTCAAATTGCATTAAGACCTCATATTAATGCATATAAAATAAAAAAACTATTTAATATGAGTAAGTATCTATTTGTGATCAGTGTGCTGGTACTATGGTAGTATATGACAATAAATGTATTTAATCTTGTTCAATAATAGCATAAAATTTAGTTTATAATCCAAATACGCAGAATTGTCAATGTTCTGATTAATACCCTTTTCAGTATACTTAATCAAATGGTAGTATTTTATGTAGTGCTAATTAATTATAGGGTTATTACTGCGATAGCGATAAAGTTTGTTCTACCTGTAAAATAAATAATTGTTCTACATGCAATACTGACATAAAAATTTGCACAGCTTGTTAGAGTGGTTATTATCTTTGGTAGAGTGATTGTGTACCTAGTTGTGATTCAAGCAAAAATCTTGAAATATCTTCTTCAAAAACTTAATGCTAATGTCTCAAAAATTATTTCTTTTCAGCAATACAAAAAATGTGTATTTCTAAGCTTACAATTACTTCAATAAAACTATCAACTAACTCTCAAAATAATTTAGTAACTGTTATCTTTAACAGGATACCTTTCCCAGAAGAAAATAACTCTATGAGTTTACTTATTGACCCTAATAAGCTTATTTTAAACAAAGACTATACAATAGTTTCTCAGTAACTCACAGATTAAACACTTATTTTTGAAGTCAGCGTAACAAAAAATGTAAAAGTAAGCTAATTCGTTATCAATTACAATAATGAAAAAGAAACTTTTAGTGTTTAAAATACAATACTAACCTCTAAGTATGTAAATGAATAATTATAAGGTGCTTAAAGTACTACATAAAGTGTTAATAATGCTGGATAAACCCTATCTCCTTAAGATGGAACTGCTTTTATGATAATTAAAACTCTTAAGAATTTCTAAATATTATGTTTGCTTTCTAACTTTGTTTAAATTCTTGGTCCTCTAGTCATCTACAAAGCTTATTTACCTTAACTTGCGTATGCAGGTACTTTACTTGGAGCTTCATTTATCTTTACAAAGATACCAGATTCTAGTGAAATCACAAGTAACAATAATTAGAATTCATCAGAATAAGATAGTAATAAAAATTAATAAAGTCAATCAATTTTTGAGGGTTTAGGCTTTAGTGATAATATTTTCTCAAATTTAATGATTCCTCATGTATTATTAATTATAGCTGTTGTTTTAACTTTGTTTTGTCTATTTGCTAGATGGGTCATGAGAGGAAAACAATATACTATTACAGTTGTGAATATAGCAATTAATACTATGTCATCTCTGCATTAAGGTTACATAACTTGTACTTTATTCAGTATCTACTATGCGCTTGAAAGCTCTTCCTAAAAGCAGTATGCAATTATATAACTGATATTCCATATAATATTTATTATCTTACTATTTTGCATAATGTCTAAGCTAGATGCATAGCATATTTAAAGCAACATGCCTAACTTTATTCTTAATTTGAATGTGAAATCAAAAGGATGGAAAAGTTATCTTTTAATTAGCTATGTTAAAAAATATTTTTGCATCCTATTAATTCTTTTCCTCAAATCACATCCATTCTAATGTGGTGTAATAATTTCAATAGTTTTTTCTTGCTTTGCTCTTTATCTGTTATATTTTAGATTTTTTTCTCATACATTTTTCACAGTCTACAAAATAATTTAAGAGATAGTAATATCTTTAACTTTTATAATGTTCTCAATGTGTGTAAAAAAATAAATGAACTTGTAAGACGCAGAAACAATTTCTGATGAAGATATGATAGATGTAAGCAAATTTAGTTTGATAGTCCTTATACTCTTTGGCATATGTTTGATAATAAGCTTTATCCTATTCTTAGTTAGAACAATAATCTAAATCTGTACTGTAATCTAACAAATAAAAAAATATTTAGATGATAGGAAAAAGAATAAACTTAGCGATCTGGATATAGAATCATTACTTTAAACATTAGAGCATTAAAAATAAAATTCAACTTAATTGGGAAACAGCTTTACCCTAACTCAAAAGCAGAAACCTTCATATTTAAATAAAAATAAACTTTATAATGAAAATTGAAGATGATTCTTAATAAACTAATAAAATAATGAAAAGCCCTTTTACAAATAATAAGAATAAGTAATAAATTTTATCAAAAAAATATTTCAAAACTTTTATTTAATTTTATTTTCAAAAGTAACAAAATTTGTAACAAAAATTTATATTTTTAATTTATCAGTCAGTCTATCTTAAACATAAAAATTTCAATTATTAAAATGAAATTTAAAATCTTCAAAAAATCATTCAAAATTTATCAAACCTTAAGAAATAGTTTGTAGTCTTCTAAATATTACATCAGAAATTTATAAAATTTTGAAAATTAAATATTTTTCATCTGCTATGAGCTTGATTAGAGATAATAATATTAATGGAATCCTTAACTTACTTAATAATAATTTAATTATCAAAAAAGATAGATTTATGTTTTCAAGACCTAATTCAAAAGTCAAAATTTTTTGGAAGAAACTCTTTTTTGATGACTCAAAATTTTATTAATTCGAACAAAAAATTTGTTTCAAAAAGTAATAGAGAGTAGAATTTAATTTAGATTCTGTGTATTTATGATTTGTTTAACTAGTTAAAAAAATGAATTTATACTATTAAATAACTCTTCCTTTTCTTTAGAAGATTATTTTATTGGAAATGTATTACAATAACTCTTTAACACTTTTTCAAATATCAAAAAAACATTGTTAGTTTTCAGTTTTCTTAGAGGAACTATTATTTTATTATAAGTATCTTTGCTTCATCTCTTACCTTTTAAGAGCTAAGTCTTTCATTAAAAATTCTCTTGGCAAAAAATTATTGATAAATCAATAAGTAGATAAATAAAATAGTATTAAAGATTAAGATATAAATAAGTGATAGTAAAACTTATAATAGTTTTTATTATTTTTTGTAGAATTTTTGATTGCTTGAACAGACTAGACTATTCCTTTCATTCAATGAAAAGGTTGAAAATAGAAAAGAAGAAGTACTTACTATTTCAAATAGAATAAAGTGATAAATCCCTGTAATTTAATCTGATAAAAGTGGAAATAATTAATAACCAGATAAGATTTAGGTAGAGAAAGGAATTAAAAAAAATGAAATTTAAGAAAATTAATTAAAAAATTAAGAAAAATAGTAAAGAAAAATAATCAATTAAAAAATGATTAAGAAACATAATCTTTGAATATTTTAGATAACGTATCTTAAAGCATTAATTTTAATTAGAATGAAGTAAAAGAAGTTATTAAAATTAGATTTTGTAGTAATCCAAGAAATATAAAGGAAAAGGCTAAATCATTAAATTATTTAATTTTTAAGTAAAGTAAGGATCATATCAATTCATTTTTGGCTTACTTTTGGGAATCTAAGATTCATTCCATTTATTGTATATTACTTGGCATTATTTAAGTAAGTATAAGAATAAAATTATTACCAGTGAGCTTTTAAAAATTTCTTCTTTATGATTTTATTTTAGTCTATAGTGCATTTTTTGGCCTGTGAATAGGAATTATATTGTTTAGTTAAATAGTTAAAAACCATTTATCTTACTTATCTTTTATTCAGGCTCTTTATTCATTTCAACTTTCAACTGAAGGAATTATTATAAAAATATAAATTACTTGATTTTTCTATTTTCCTTCTTGGAATTAAATTACTCATAGTTACTGAAAATTGTAACATTTCACTAATGGCTACATACAAAATCTATTTCAATAAAAAAAGTAAAAAAATTAAACAAAAAAATATTTTTTAATTAATTTAAGCAAATTTTGAAGTAAAAAAATAATTTTTTATTTTCATATAAAAACATTTTTCATTTACTATTATCAAAGTAAAATTTTAAGAATTACAATTATCAAAATTACTTTTTTAATCTAATTAAAAAGATTAATTGGTTAAATATTGCTTCTTTAACAAAAATCAAAATGAAATATGCTTTTTCCTTTTAACAGAAAGAAGGTATAATTGTAAATATCTTTTTAACATATTCAGGTAATAAATCATTTTCACCATCAACACTAAAATGAAGTGCACTGTCAAACGCATTTATTTATTGATCGAGGCCAACCATTTCAGCCATTTAACTTATTTCACTCATTTCTTCTTTCAATAAAGAAATCCAAAGAACAAATAAAACATAATTTTTAAGCCCTTATGTTTATGTATAAAATTTCCTATAGAAATTTCAATTACTAATATTTGTAATAATTGTAAAATATTACCAATATTAATATAGTAATAATTGTTATTAAGGATTTTTTATTTGGCAGAATTTAATTGAATATGAATAAAATAAAAAATCAATTGATTTCTTGCATGAAAAGAGTAAAAAATATTTTACAAAAAATTTTAATTATTATTTATTTTTACACGATTATTAGCTCTTTAAAATTATTGAAACTGTAAGAATTTGGTAAAAATTACTTTAAATATTGTTAGAAATATTAATTGACCCTATTGACCATTTATGTTTCTATAAAAATCAAAATGAGAGATTTTTCATATTGTGTTAAAAGAAGAAAATTATTTTAGTTAATATAAAAAATTTGTTTTCTTAAAATCAATGAAATTTTTAAAATAATTTTTATGCAAAGGTTTATAATAATAAAAAAGTAATGAATGGTTAAAGAAAAAAACAAATAGGTATGTTTGTAGAAAGAATTAATCTTCTAATATGTAATTTTAATTTCAATTTTACAGTATATAAAAGAATAAATAAGTAAATTTTATAAAAATTTATTTTGGTTAATAATTAATCTCTTTGTAAAAAAATATTTGTGGTAATTAAAAATTTATTTAAATATATGTATGTATTTCAACCATTTGTTTACTAATTAATTTTCATTTTTGTGTCAAGTAAAAGCAATGGATTACACAAATTTAGTATAGTATTGCATTTATTTGGAGGACTCAAAATCAAATTATTTAATTAAGTTTGAAATCTTTATTGTCTTAAATAATAATATAATTTACATCAGTAAGTGAAATCAGATGTTACAATTATTATAAGGATTATACAAAGATTTATTTTCATTAAATTTGTCTATTTATATTATTTGAAATATGTATTTAAGTTTTTTTTTGATTTTTTTAAAAAAGAAGAAAAAATTTGTAACTGTTTTTCTTGTTTGAGATAAAACAAGTTGTATTTTTTACAAAAAAGGTTTAAATATTTCTTAAATTTTTTTATTGTTTATTTTTAATCATTTTGTTAACCATTTTTTGCAAAAACAACAAAAGAACAAGTAAATAACTTGTGAATATTTCAAGATTTCTTTTTAGAGCGTTACAATTAATAGTGTCACTTAGATTAAATAAAAACAAAAAAATACATATCTTCAATAAATAAATAAGTGTTTACGGATTGAATAAGAGTAAACAAAATATTAATTATTGGTTTATATTTGAAGAGAAAAAAATAAGATACTTATTTTTATTGATAATAAGATAATCAAGGATTCCTTTAAAAGGTAAACCATCATGTTAAAGTATAGTTGTTAAAATTTGATTCACCTAAAAAGCGATGAAAAACTTAATTCATTTTTAATTAATGACTCACTTTCATTCTAATATATATTTTTTAAAAATAATAAAAGAAAGGATCAAAGCTTAGAAGTAAATTAAGATATTTGAGTGATAAAATGATGAAAGTATAAAAGAATTATATTATTCTCATGATTATATTTGCTATCAGCTATATTAAGTGCTAGGATACATAATAAATTTAATCATTAAACATAGAATCTTTAGAAGACATTTTTCAACTTTAAAACCTTCTTTTGAAGGATTTGTTGAAATTACAAATAGTTGAATTTCAACATTAAGAAGAAAACGCTGAAAAATAATTAATATTTCTTAATTCGAAGCAGCTTGATGGTTTTTAACATGATCAATTATTAGGTTTCTTCTTTCAGGATTTTAATATGGTGTGCGGGTAAATAAAAACTGATTTACTTGATTTCAAAACAAAACTTTTTATCTTGATTTAATATTTGTATTAATAATTGTTTTTACTTACAGTTTACTTTTCTTTTCGAATTAAAAAAATAGATAAGCTGATAATTATCAGCCACTAGAACTTATTTTTTACTTTAGTCAGATTCAAATATTTGAAATTTACTGTATAAATTAGCATATCTTCATACCTTTCTTTGACACTTCAAATCAAGATTTATATATGGTTTTCTTATTAATCAAATAGTTAAATTTGATTGAAAAGATTTTACCTTCATAGGAATCAATTGTCTTTTAATCTTTTTAAAAATCTGGAAATTTAAAAATTAAGTAAATTTTCTTTGTTCATTTTTTGGTTGGTTTTGTATGACTGATTGGTTTGTTTAAAAATATTAAATAGAGGATATGCTTTGTTTCTTAACAGTAAGATAGAATTACCTCAATTTTAATTTACTTAGGGAGAACAACCTTTTGAAAACAAAAAATTAAAACAAGAGATATAATTATAAAAGAATTTATAATTACTAAATACTAATGAAATGTATCCAATATAACATCATCCTAAGAGAGTTTTAGGGTAATGTACAGAAGGATGTGAAAATTGTATTAAAGGATTTTGTGTTATTGGTTAATGCAATCCTGGATATTATTCAAATAATAAATTAGATGCTTAATGCCTTAAATGTGATTCAAGTTGTCTAGAGTGTTCTGGATCTGGGAAAAATAAATGTAAATCTTGTAGAGAAAATTTTTAATTTCAAAAATATTAATGTATTGAATGTAAAATCAATAATGGTGAGTTTTTTGATAACTCAGATAAAAGTTGCAAAAGTTGCTCTTAAAATTGCCTTACTTGTTCTGACTAAAATACATGCACTCAATGCCAAGATAATTTTGAAGTTGTAGATAATAAATGCTAATAAAAATAATGTGCTAGTAGTCCTGGTTAATATTATGATGATGAGAGTAAAATTTGCCTAAATTGTGATCCAAATTGCTCGACATGTATTATTTCTGCTACAAAATGCACTTCATGTAATGAAGGATACCTTTTAAATACGATGTCGGAGGAATGTAATTCAGATTGTGTTATCCCTACTTTTTACATTGATTAAAATAAATGCTAGTCTTGCGACTCTTCTTGTTAGACTTGTGAAGGAACATCCAAGAATTGTACTTCATGCTAAGGAGGTTATTATTTAAATACTGAAGCATCTGCTTGTATTCCAGTTTGTCCTGTCAGCGATGGTTTTTATGTTTCTGGTTTTTTATGTTAACCTTGTCATACTTCTTGTGGGACTTGTTCGGGACCACTTGAAACTGATTGCATTTTATGTGCTTCAAATTTTTACAAATATGGTGGCAATTAATCTTGTAGGCCTTGTGGAGATTAATTAAATTATGATTAAATAATTGATTAGTAAAACTGTGCTGAACTTAATTTGTAATGTTAACTTAATCCATCAACAAATAATTATGAATTAAAAATTATTTGTTTGAATTGCTAAACTAATTTAGTATTAGCTAATAATAATTGCTTAAATTCATGCTCTGAAGTTACTTAAGATTATGTTTTTAACTAAGCTCTTCGGTATTGCTAATGTATTCCTAGCAAACCTTATCAGCATTTGTTACTACCTAGTAATAAAATATTATGCACAAAATCTTAGTTATCTGGATATTATTGTGACTCCAATAAAATATGTAATTAATGCTAATAAACTAATTGTGATATCTGCTCTAACTAATTATAATGCACTAAATGCAATCAAGGATATTATCTCTGGTAAAATAGCTGTTTGAAAACTTGTGAAAATGATCTTGGATAGGAAATTTCTAAATCTTAAATCGAATGTGTTTGCAAAGAAGACTATATTTTTTATCCCTCAAAAAATATGTGCGTTTTATAGTTATAAATTAGCTCAATCAAATTAGCAAAAGATTCTTAGTCTAATGTTTTAACTATTGTTTTCAATAGAACTCCCTTCCCTGAAGAATTAAAAACAATTAAAATTTAAATAAACCCTTCTAAATTAACACTAAAGAAAGACTATAAAATTGTTTCATAAAACTAAAATGATAATGAGTTAATTTACATTATTTAAGTGGAATACAATATAAAAGTAAATGAAATAATAGCTAATTATAATGATAAAAGAGTTATTTATTAAATTTAAAATGCTATTCTTACAACAGAAGAAGCAAATAAGCTGCTGAGTAGCAGTCAAAATTAAATAAATAATTTGAATAGCGTAGGGTAAAGCTTAATTCCGAAAAGTGGTTCTGCTTAAACAATAGTTAATATTCTTAAAAACTTTTAAATTCTATGTTTTTTATCTAATTTTGTGTAGTTACTTGGTCCTCTTATTGTCTTTAAAACTCATTTACCATAGCCTTTGTATGTTGGAGCTATATTGGGAGCTTCATTTATTTTCACTGAAACACCTGATTCCGATTTGTTGAGTGCTAATACTATTAACTCTTCAAATATTAATTAAACTCCTAGTGAATAATAAAAATTGCTTTAATAATTAGGATTAAATGGAAATATATATTCAAATTTACCTATCCCTCATTTATTGTTAATGATATCTGTGATAATATGTTTACTTTTTTTATTAGCAAGATGGGTAATGAAAGGAAAGCAATATACTATAACTATAGTAAACTTATTAGTAAATTAAATTTCATCAATGCACTAAGGGTATATTACTTGCAGTCTTTATAGCATTCTATACAGCTTGTAATACACTGATTAAAAGTATATAGCTCTAATTTAAATAGCAATTCATGTAATATTTCTAGTGCTAATTTGTGTAATTATCTATAAAAGAGAAGTGATTTACATACAAAATCACATTCCAAATTTTATTTTTAACTTGAATATCAAAGCAAGAGGTTGGAGGAGCTATTTGATACTAAGCTATTTAAAAAAATATGTTTCCATAATCATTATATATACTTTCTATTAAAATCCTATTACTTGCTGTGTAGCGATAGCAATATTATTTTTTTGCTTTACTGGATATTTATTATATTTTAGATTTTTTATTTCTAAAATTTGCAATCTTTGTAAAATATTTCAAGAGTTCTTTATTAGTTTCACTTTTATTTTATTTACTTTTAGTGTCAAAAAATAAGATGAATTGATGCAAAAAGAAATAATATCTAATGATGATCTAACTAGTACTTTCGGTTTTAGTCTTGTTGTTTTATATATGCTAATTGCTTGTTTAATAATAAGTTTTCTGATATTCTTAGCAAGAACTGGTGTGTTTATATTTAATCTTGTTTAATAAATCAGAAAATATTTTTATGATAAAAGAAATTAAAAAAATCTTAATTAATCACTTGATTTATTGATAAGTGAAATGAATAATGATAATATCTAATATATCCAGTTACCTGTTATCAAAGTGTAGATAGATTCTACTCAATCAAACAAAAATAACAAAAATAGCGATAGTAATTCTGTTAAAAACTATTTAGGTGTTTAACTAAAGAAAATGTGAACTAAATCTAATTCGAAGTCAATTAAAATATTCTAAAGATTACAATTTAAATAATAACAAATCTTAATTTACAAATAAGAAATTATTTTTAAAATATTTCACTTCCGATTAATAAATTAAATAATAGTTTTTTCAAACTAAAAAATATTCTTAAAAAATGATAATTGATGAGTTAATTAATCTTTATTTAAATAGGTTTTTAAGTTGAATTAATTTACGAATTAGTAAAATTATCAAAATAATCTTTAAAATTAGAAATGTTATCTGATATTTATTTTAATAAAGATAATAAAAATCTAAACAGTATTTTTATGATAAGAATTATTTGAATATTAAATCAGAAAATATTAATTGATACAATTAAAAAATAACTTAAGAACTAACAGTTTTAAATGATAAATATTATTTTATAAAATCGTTATTATTTTGTATATTTTAGAGTTTGTTGATTTAATAAAATTAGATCAAAATTTTTTCAAAATCATAAACCATTCATTAAAATTTTGATGAGAGTAAAAATCACTTTAATATTTTTCTAATAGATATTTTGATGTCATCAGGATATTTAATCAGAAATAGTAAAACCAAATCCATAAAATAAATCAATGAAATTAATAAACGTAATAATAAAGTATTCAATATAATCATTTTAGCAGCATATTTATCAAACCATTATTTATAATTAATTACCTTTCTGATTCATATTAAAATTCACAAAATAAAGCAAAAAAATAATTTAATATTTTAATTTCAAGTTGATCCAACTGTAGATAACTCTGATTTTCAGGGAGGTTTAGAATACTTTTAGAGTTTTTTAACACAATCATTAATAATTATAGTCTTTAACCTGATTTATATTCTTTTACTAAAGAAGTAACATGTAAGTAAGTGGTCTTATACTTTAAGCTAATTTAATGTTAATATTCACATTGATATTGATTGGAGAGATAATATCCCATTACCAGAATACACTGAACTTCCTTACTCTTCTACAGATTTTTTGATAGAAAAAGAAGATTATTACTATACTTTGAAAGTCAAATTTATTGAACAAGGAAGCCCATTAAAATTAGGGAAACAAATTTTTAGCAAATGTTTATCTTATATTTTCTAAAAAGAAGATGGTCATTTGTAAATTTCCATAGCTCCTCTAAAGCAAAAAAAAGTCCTTTGAGTGTTATTTTAAACTAATAAATATAAATTAATTTTATAATTTTATATCTTTAAATTTAAAAATTAAAAAAACTTGTTTCTCCAACTATAATTACTTTTTAATTCTTGGGATTCAGGTTATATTTTTTAATCTTTTATTTTTCAATTTAAGAATTCTTAATTTTTTTTTATTTGATCAATAAAGAGAAGTTTCTCAGTCTATGTGAAAGGTTGGCAAAAGTAAGAAAAATCATAAATTAATTCTAAATTAAGTGGTTAAAACATTTGATATTTGTTGAGTATAAATAAAAATGTAAATTATTTCTATTTTGGCTAGTTATTATTTATTTATTTTTAAACTTATTTAGATTTTAATTGTAATTAAAGAATTTAATAATTATATATTTATTAATATAGAATTTTCTATTACTTAAGATTTATTTTTTTTAATAAGTGTTAAATAATACAAAATCTTAAAAGAGTTGAATGATAATTTCAAAATAAAAATAAATTATAAAATAATCAGAGAAGAAAAAAAATTTTGCTTAACTATCATAATATTTAAATAATTCTTTGAAATTTAGTATTCATACATTTAAAAAAATATTGATTGACTCATAGATAAAAACCAATTAAAAATACCCATAAATAATTGTGAAAGAGTTTTATTTAATTAAATATTCTTGCTATCTTTAAAAAAATATATTTTAATGTTATTAAAAATGGTCAATCAAAAAATTGAAAAGTTTAATTGAGTTTAATATCTCTTAATCAGAATAATTTTTAAAATATATATTTACCTTCAATCCTCACTAAAAATTTTTAGCTTTATTGTAAAGCTTCAGCAAAAATTTCAAGAATATAAAATTAATCAACTTGGATAAGCCACATTTCTGATGAACAATAGCCAGTCTTAACTAGCGTTTACTGTATTATCAAATTTTATTGCTTAATTATTTTGAAAGAACTTTTCTTGATAATATGTGTTTCATTTATTTAACCTAAGATGACTTTTTATAAATTTTTAATTTCATCACTTTATATTCATATTTTTTGATCGGAAAAAATTAAAAAATTATAAAGAAATATAATTTATTAAGTCTTTTAAACCTTTTAAAACAAAAATTTAATGCTATGTTTTGGATCTGTGAATAATAAATGTTCCTTCAAAATCAGCATTTTTAATTTCAAAAAGGTTTAAATTATAGAATGAAAAATAAATAATTTAATAATAATGCTGAGTTTTATGGTAGAAGTGATAAAAATTGCAAAAGCTGAGCTTAAAATTTCCAAATTGCTGGAAAATTTTTAGCTAAGGGTAATAAATGTTAATAAAAATAATATATTATTAGTCCTTGGTAGAAATAATAGTGATTAGAATTTAGAAGGGGAAACTTGAGATTTTATTAGCTTCATGTAAGCTATTTCTGCTACAAAATGTGCTTCTTACATAATAGGATTATTTTTACATTCATCCTTTGAGTAATCTCAAAATTATATTGGTTAATTAACAAGGGTTTTTTATTCACATTGATTCAATTAAGTGTTAATCTTTCGATTCTTATTATAAGACTTTTGAAAGAGTATCCTAGTACTTTGTTTTATAATAAGTAGGTTTATATTTAAATATTGAAAAGCTCCTAGTTCGAGAATGATGGTTTTTATGTTTCTAGTTTTTTTTTGCTTACCTTGCCATACTTTGTATGGGATTTGTTCAGGATTGTTTGAAAATGGCTGCATTTTATATGTTTGAAACAGAAACAAATGTGTTGAGAATTAATTTTTCAGATTTTTTAGAAATTAATAAGATAATTATTAAATTTGATTAGAAAAATTATGCTCATTTTAATTAATTATAATCTTCTTTTGATCTCAATTTTTCTTTTGTTTTCCCTGAATTAATATCTCACCACTAATGTGTTTGAAAAATTAATTTTCATCATTAAAAATTATGTTTTGGCTTTGAGAAAAAAATTTATATATTCTTTTATTCAAAATCAAATTTACTTTGGTTTGTTTTTTAATCGATCTAAGAAGGTTAATTACTTGATTTTGTTTAAGTAAAAAATTATCTTACAAAAAAAAGATAAACATTAGATTGAAAAAAATGAGAAAAATAATTGCAATAGCTATCTTACTTAGCATTGTAAATTGCACTATTTTATTCTAAAATGCTTCTTATGAAAATGATGTTGAGAAGTCAATTAAAATAAAATTGGACAGTGAATTTAGAGCAAAAA
>JH720294.1:1312725-1328888 GCA_000231825.2 Tetrahymena elliotti 4EA
GATAACATCCCATTACCAGAATATATTGACCTTTCTTACCCTTCTACAGATTTTATGGTACAAAAAGAATATTACTATACTTTGAATGTGAAATTCATTGAATAAAGAAGTCAGTTAAAGTTAGGGAAAAGAATATTTAGCAAATATGTATACTATATCTTCCAAAATGAAAATGGGCATTTCTAAGTTGCTCTAGCTCCTTTAAAGCAAAAAAAATTCCTTTGATATTATAATAATATTAAATATATATATTTTAAATCTATTTTATTGTATTTGTAAGTTTATAAAGAAAATAGATAATGATTTATTTTCTCTCACTTCTATTTTTTTCAGATCTAAGCAAAACTAATTAAGTGGTTCATATTAGATTGGTTTACTGAATTTAAGATTTGATTTTTAACCAATTTTGAAAGGTCTGAATTTAGTACTTTCAATAAATTTCAAAGTAAACAATATTTTTCTTTCTTTATCTAAAATATCAAAATAAAGTTACTCTATTATTTTTTTGGTTCAGATTAGGGTCGTATTTGTCAAAATTTTATCTATCAAGAGGAAAGAGATCCAAATAATTTTTTTTCTTCGACAAATTTTTCTATTTGCCAAAAAAAAAATGATAAATTAATTAACTGAGATCTGTAATATTTCCTTTGTATCAATACATTTTATTACATTTATTTAAAAAGTAAATTTATTAGCAGCTTTGAATTGATGCTCTTAAACATTGATTTAATATCTTTTATATCAATTTTAAAAATAAATATAACAATAAACTACTCTTAATTCCATATCCTAAAATTTCTTTGTAATTTACTTGATTATTTTAGAATAGCTTATTTATTATTTTGAAAATTTATGTTTAAATTTTAAAAAAGCAAAAGAATATTTAAAATAATTTTTTATATTTGTAAAATCTTCTTAATAATCAGTCAATTTTTTTCCTCTAAAATTTTTTTAAAAATACCAAGTAAATTAGATTATAAACACTATTTTTGGACTGTGTATTTGAAAAGATAAAAAATTTTTCTGAACAAATAAAAGAAAAATCTAATATGACTATTTAGAGTAATAAATTGAGTAGTATATTTCAAATAATAAAAATATAAAAAAATCTATCATTATTTTATGGACTTAACTATCAAAGTATGGAGAGATTTATAAAATAATTAATTGAAATTCCTCACCCATTCATTAAAAAGAATATCGACTTTTAGATAAAAATCAGTGAAAAATACCCATTTTGGATAGTAAAAGAGTTTTACTTTGTTAAAAAAAAAAACAGTAAAGCATAATGAAAATGGTTTTAAACTTTAAATGAAAAATATGAAATGGATTTAAATGGTACCAAAATTTATCAGCTAAGTTCTTATTATTTCTCTTAGATTTTAATAATATTGTTTTGTTAAGTATAATTAATAGAGGAAATCATTCTATATTTTATTTTTCATTGTTTTAAATGATGTTTTGAAAAATCAGATCTTACAATCAATTTAGGCTGTTTTTTTGCTAGTAAAAGTGTATTTAATTTAATAAAATGCTCTTTAAGATACTTCTTTATTCTTATTAATTTCTAAAATTCAAATTATATTACTTTATCTTAAATATTTCAAGAGTTCTTTATTAGTATCACTTTTATTTTATTTACTTTGAGTGTCAAAAAATAGATGCAAAAAGAAATAATGTGTAATGATGATCTAACTTGTACTTTGAATTTTAGTCTTATTGTTTTATATATGCTAATAGCTTATTTAATAATAAGTTTTCTGTGATTCTTAGCAAGAACTGGTGAGTTAATGTTTAATCTTATTTAATAAATCAGGAAACATTTTTATGATAAAAAAAATTAAAAAAATTTTAATTAATCACTTGATTTATTGATAAATGAAACATAGTTCATAAGTAAAAATGAAAGCAATAAATAAAATAAGTATCAATAGATAAAGAGAAATACTTTTTATTGATGTAAAATTTATTTAAATTTATTAAATAAATAAATTATTTTTTATGATTAGCTTTATTTTTTTTAAGTTTATAATCTTTTATTTGAAAAAGGTTACTGTATTGGATGTAAAATCAATTATGGCGAGTTTTATGATAAAAATAATAAAGCTGTTCTTCAAATTGCCTTACTTGCTCAAGATTTAAATTGCATGAATTCAGTGTTAACATAAATTTTAAGATTCTATTTGTTAATATGTATTGTATCGAATATAAAAATCACTTCTTGCATCACAGGATTATTTTTAAATTTTTCCTTTGATTGATGTTAAAATTATTACTATTAGTGTGAGTTTTATTTAAATTGATTTAAATAAGTGTATGACTCTTATTATTAGAATTTTGATATTCATCTAACTATTTACTTTATGCTAAGTAGACTAATATTTAAATAATTAAACATCGACTTGCATTCTAGGTTTTTCTATCAATGATGGTTTTTTTTTTTTACCTTAGTTCAGGACCACTTAAAACTGACTGCATTTTATATCTCCAAATTTTTACAAATATGATGGGGACTAATATTGCAGGCCTTGTAGAGATTAATAAAATAAGTAATTGATTAGAAAAATTGTGCTAAACATAATTCGTAATTTTAACTTAATTCTTAAACAAATAAATTCAAAATTTTTTGTTTAATATGCTTTATTAATTTTATCTTAGTTTAATTCATTCTTACTTACTTAAGATTAACTAGCTATTTTTTTCTGATAATCTATTTTTGATCTCTATTCTTCTTTGCTTTTTCCCTAATTATTTTCTGATCACTAAAGTGTTTGCAAAATTAATTAAAGGCTAGAGAAATTTGAAAAAATAAATAATTTAGGACATATTATAACTTCTTTATTTTTTTTATTTGTAAGTTTTTTTTTTAATTTCTATTAAGAGCTTAAATTTTACTCACAAATAAAAATAAATTTAAAGAAATAAATAATATTAATTGATGGAAAACTTTCATAAATCGCCTCATTTCATTAAACAAAACACATATCATATGTCATCAACTTTTTGTCTTCTTTGAATCATTAAAAATCTTATTTTGGGTTTGAGAAAAAGTTTATTTATTCTTTTATTCTAAATTAAATTTACATTTGTCTTTTGATAGGCCTGGCCTGATAAGGATAATTACTCTATAAGGTTTAAGAAAAAAAGAAAATCTTCCAAAAAAAGAGATACATTTATTTGATTGAAAAAAATGAGAAAAATAATTGCAATAGCTATTATACTTAGTATTGTGAATTGCACTATTTTTTCGAAAATGCTTCTTATGAAAATGATGTTGAGAAGTCAATTAAAATAAAATTGGACAGTGAATTTAGAGCAAAAAAAAACCACTATTTAGATATTAGGAACATTAAACATTTTCTTTAATTTGTTTTCTTCAATAACTTATTTTACTTCACCCGAATGTGAAGACTGCTATTATTTTGCAGATAATCAAAATGAAGAGAAAATAAAGACTTTTAGTGTCTCCCAAACAATGATTGTGTTTTTGATGGTAATTTTGAAGGTTTGTAAATAAGTAAAGATTATGTTGTGAGTGGAGATATCATTAATTTAAGAATAACTCTCGATAATGTTCATTTTTACTTAAAAGGAGTCTATTATGTCAAGAAAATTGTACACTTGAATAAAAATCCCTCTGAATATTTATATTAGTAGATAGGAATGGTTTTAGGTGGCATTGTTCCAGATATTCCTTCAATTTTAAATAGTTAAGTTTATTCTGCTCTTTATTACCAAGGAAAAATTGATAGAATAGGTTATTCACTTTATTATTAAGATGAGACTTACCATTTTATGATTCCTGGCTATGATACTTCAGTTGTCTAATCTAAAAGATCGTTTTTGAACTTACCTCATTCATTACTCATGGAATGGTCTTTTCGAGTATAACAAATATTATTCCTTCTCGGAAAATATATTCTTTAGTGGCAATTAACTATACTCAGGACAAATCCTTAATATTAACATAGATCCAACTGTAGATGATTCTTTTTTTCAATTAGATGAAGAATACTTTTAGAGTTTTAACACAACCATTAATAATTATAGACTTTAACCTGATTTATATGTATTTACTAAAGAAGTACCAGGTAAATGGTCATATCCTATAAGTAAATTTAATTTTAACATTCATATTAATGTTGATTAGAGAGATAACATCCCATTACCAGAATATATTGACCTTTCTTACCCTTCTACAGATTTTATGGTACAAAAAGAATATTACTATACTTTGAATGTGAAATTAATTGAATAAAGAAGTCAGTTAAAGTTAGGGAAAAGAATATTTAGCAAATATGTATACTATATCTTCCAAAATGAAAATGGGCATTTCTAAATTGCACTTGCTCCTTAAAGCAAAAAAGATTTTTGATAATAATTATCAAAAAATATAATAAATATAAATATTTTAAATCCATTTTATTGTTTTTGTAAGTTTTTAAAGAAAATTGAGAATGATTTATTTTCACTCACATCTATTTTTTTAAGATTAAGGCAAATCTAATTAAGTTGGTTCTTATCCGATTGATTTACTGAATTTAAGATTTTTCACCTTTTAAATTTAGTATTTTTAAATAACTTTAAGAATAAACTATATTTCTTTTTTAACTAAAATATCAAAATACAATTACTCTAAAATTTTTTTGGTTGAGATTAGGTTCATATTTATCAAAATTAAGAGGTCCAAATTTTTTTTCCTTTTTTTGAAATATCAAGAGAAATATTTCTATTTAAAATCATGTCAAAAAAAAAATGATAAATTAATTATTTGAAATATGTCATAAATAATTTGCATGAATAAATCTACTTACATTTATTACAAAAGCAAAAATTTAGCATGTTTGGATTGATTTTTTAAAAAATTTAATAAAAAGATGAGATATTTTGTATTCATTTTTAAGATTAGATGGGATTTAAAATAAATTTAATTTGTAATTTATTTTATTTTTTGATGATAAATTATATATTATTTTGAATATTTATGTTTAAAATGTAATAAGTAAAAAATAATTTTTAAATATTTGTTAAATTGTCTTTATAATAATTCAATTTTTTCCTCTAAATTTTTAAAATATCAAATAAAGTAGATCATTTATTATACATGACTATTTATTTGATTGGAAAATAAATGAAGAAATATGACAAGCGAAAATCATATGATAAAAAATTTTCTTTGTAGAGAAAAGAAAAATCAAATGTGACTATTTTGTGCAAGAAATAGATAGCATATTAAAAATAATAAGAATAGAATAAAAAGTTTATAACAATATTTTTAACTTTACTATCTAAAAATAAAGAGATTTTTATCAAATAATTCTTTGAAATTTGGTATCCGTTCATTAAAAAAATATTGAATTTTAGATACAAATCAGTGAAAAATATCCAAATAGAATATTAAAAGAGTTAACTTAATTAAATGTTAATGATATGGGTTTAAATGGTAACATAATTACTCTTAACTTTTAATAAAATCACTTTGTTCAGTATATTCATAGAGGATCTATCTATCAGTCTATCTTTTATTAGTGATTGCTTTAAAGGATTTTTGGTAAAATCAGATCTTACTATAAATTTAGATTACTTTTTTGCAAGTAAATGTGTGGTTGATTTAATAAAATGTTCTTTAAGACACTTATTTCTTCTTATTAGAATAATTTATAAATTAATTTGGAAAATTCAATCTATCGATATTACTTTATCTTAAAAGTAATTTTCAAAACCAAAATTTTTTTATTTACTGATTAGATTTAATCTGAATATTTATTATTTTGCTTTTTAATTCATAACTATTAATGAATTCTAGAATTTAAAAATTTTAGTCTCAAAAATAATAGCTTTTATTTTACTAATAAATAAAATCATTTAATTTAATGTCTAATATCTCTTAACAGTGAAATTTAGAAGATATTTATTTACCTTTAATCCTCTGTAAAAACTCTAAAGTAAAGTTTGAGCTAAGATTTTAAAAAATTATTAAAAAAATTTGAGAATAATTGAAAAAAATAAAATTTTAAATTACAAAGAAATGAAATTTTACAATCTAAACAAAAATATGTGTAACTATCTTAGGTAAAATCTAATTTAATTTTGCTTTTGGTATGATTGATATCAAAAAACCTTGTTTTTATCTTTCAAGTTTATACTTTATCAATATTTACTATTTTTAGAAGTGTTTGAGTAAATTAAAATCAAGTATATGAATTTAATTACTTGTTTAAATAAGATAATTTTAAATTAAGGATTTTTGAATCCTATAATAGCAATTATTTTTATTTACATTTCTCATTCTGACTAATAAAAAAGGAATGTTAAAATATACAAGTTTTTATTGAAAGCATAGCATCTAAAATAAAAAATTTTTCAATGCAATCAATTCATTTTGAATAAACTTGAATTGAAATGCAGTTTTTTATTTTTTAATATTACTTAGCTACATTCTTAGATTGGATTTACTTTTATTTGTAATTTTTATGTTTAAAATTTAAATATTAAAATTCGTTTAACATTTCAGAAATAAATAGATACTTATTTATGAAATTTAATAAAATTATTCAATAAAAAGCTCCATAAAATATATTTTAAAAATGGTAAAATAAATATGGATTCTCAATTTTTTAAAAGAATAAGAACTTATGCAAATCATCTTAAGATTTTTTAGACTTCCTAAAAATATTTCGAGCTTAGTTTTAATTTATACAAATAAAAAAATATTGATTTAAAAGTTATCAATAGATATAATGTAATCAAGAGCAAATGACATAAGCATCAAATAAAAAGATATTAATTAAAAGACTGGTCAAAATTATGAGAAAATGAATGTATTAATTATAATTGAGGTACTACTAAAATATTAGAAGAAATTAATAAAAAATTCTATTTATTTTGCACATTTATAATAAAATACTAATATTGTTTTCAAAACTATAATTACAAATAATCAATTAAAAAACAAAAGACAAAAATAAATAGCTAGATAAATGAGAATGAATAATATTCTGATTACAATTATTCTACTTCATATGTGTATTTTATGCTTTAACTAATCTTAAGATTAATAGTATGCTCCATAATCATTAGATTCTATTGATTCCATACCTTGCAGACATTATAATTGTGAAATGTGTTCTGGCAACTTATATTGTACTCAATGTAATTAAGGCTTTTATCTTTGGTAAAATACTTGTATAAAAAACTGTGAAGATAATATGGGTTTAGAAGTATCTTAATCAAGCTTGTAATGTGTTTGCAAATAAAATTATAATTTTTGTGGGCCTAAAAATATGTGTATTGTAGTGCTGTAAGTCAATTCAATAATACTAAAGAAAGACTCTTTGTATAATAATTTAACAATTATTTTCAATAGAGTTCCTTATCTTGATGAATTTAAAAGCATAATGATTTAATTTGATCCTTCGATATTAAATGAAAATAAAGACTATAGAATAATATCTCAAAAATAGAATCAAAACAGTTTAATTTTTTAAGTATCTACTGAAAATAATATAAAAATTAATGATATAATTATTAGTTTTAATAATCAAAAAATTACCTATCATGTTTTGAATACTATTCTCACTTCTGAATCAGTAAATAGACAGTTATAAAGTAGCTATGATTTGATTAATCATTTGAATAATTTCAGTTAAAGGTTATGTCCAAAAGATGGGGCAGCCTAAATATTTGTTATTATTTTAAAAAACCTGTAAATTTTAAGTATTCCATCTAATTTCTTATTTTTGCTAGGTCCTCTCAGCTTATTTAAAAATCACTTAACATAACCCTTATATTCAATATCTTTACTTGGAGCTTCTTTTATATTCTCTGAAATTCCTGATTCTTGTGAATTGAATTATAATATGATGAGTTTCTCTAATAGTTCATAAGTATTAAATAGTAAATAGTTATTCCTTTAATAGCTAGGTTTAGAAGAAAATATTTTTTCTAATCTACCTACTCCACATATTTCTCTAATAGCTTTTATGGTAATTTTTTTGCTCTGCATAATAAAATAAATATTAACAAAATAAAATTCTTAGTTGTTTAGAGTAGGTAGTTTTTTAATGAATATAATGTCATAATTTCATTAAATTTTGATAACTTTCAGTCTTTTTAGCATTTTTTATTCTATTGAATACTCAGAATAAAAATATGCAGCCACAATCTAAATAATGCTTCATATAATATTTTTAGCTCTAATTAGTATAATCTTATATAAAATGGAGATTTAATGCTTATAAAAAAACATTCCAAATTTAATTATCAATATGAACATATAAATGAAGGGCTGTAGAAGCTACATAATTATGAGTTATCTGAAAAAATATTCTTGCTTAGTTTTAATATATGCTTTACATGATAATCCTGTAACTTGCTGTATAATAATAGCATCTTAGTTATTTTGCTTCACAATATATTTATTGTATTTCAGGTTTTTCAATTCTATGATTTGGAATATTTGTAAAATATTTTAAGAAATCCTTATTGTTATCACCTTTGTTTGTTTGAGGTTCAGTGTCATTAAATAATAAGATGTTCTCTCAAAAAAATTAATTTAGAATGATGAACTGATTCATACATTTGAATTTAGCTTTTTCGTTGTTTATTTGTTAATCTCCTGCTCAATAATAAGTCTTATTGCTTTTTTAGTCAGAGCTGTGTTTTTTATATATAAAAAAGCCTAAAAAATAAGTAAAATCCTGTAAGATGGACAAACAGATAAGAATAATAATAAGCAGCTTGAAGTACTATTGAGTCAAATTAATAATACAAAATAACAAAATTTATAGCTACCAGTACTAAAAATGCAACTTCATCCTAATAATAGGCATAAAAACTTAAATCTTAATGACAAAAATAATAACTAAAGATAAAGTTCTGATCAAAATTGCAATTAAATCAAAGAAACAAAAGAATAAAGCTTAAACGATAATCCAAAAGTATTAAATCTATAATAAAAAGCTAATATTTTCTAATCTTTATTTTATTGTTTCCAATTTCGTTGATAGTTTAACTATTATATATATATATGTATAGCACCCTAGGGTACTGCCTTAATAAAGGCTACATACAAATAGAATACATATATAAATAAAAAAATTGAATAAGTTAAATAATTTTTTATTTTTTTGTGATTTTTATTTTCTTTATTACCTGTTTATAAAAGTAAATAGATTTGAAAAATAATAATTTTTTTATCAATAAGATTTACTTACTCTACCTTTTTTTTACTTAAAATATTATTAAATAGATGGATAATTCTATTCTTTTTTATTAGGCTAACATTTTTTAATGAAAAAGTGATAAAAAAAAACATAAAAATAGCATTAGATTAAAAACCTATTCAAATTTTGTAAGAAAATATCTAATAATTCAAGCTTTATTGTAGATTTTTACTATCTTAAAATATCTAGCTAAAGATAATGTTTTTTAAGAAATAGAAATATAGCGATTAGAAACCATATTTTTAAATAAAATATAATGATATACAAATTCGATTGTGCTAATAATTAGTATTCAAATTTATTTAAAAATTTACTTACTTTATTATTAATTAAATATCGTATTTTTGAAATTTATCTAAAAAGCATTCATCTTTAACTATCAAACAATAAATAAATTAATCTTATTATTTTAATTTCCATTAACCATGAAGATGTGAGTTATTGATCAATTGATAGAAATAGAGCTTTAAACCTAAAAGTTAGAAAATATCTAACAATTAAAGATTTTTTATAGATTTTTAGACATCTTATAATAATTAGAAGTAGTGATTTAAAAATATGCTTGTATGATCTCTTTAGATTGCTCTTCTGAAAGAAGAAATAATGTATTTTTCTTCAAATTTTATTGTATTTATGATATATTTTCCAAATTAAAAAATGTATGTATTTATTATAAATTAAATATAATATTTTCTAACTTTATCAAGCAATAAATAAATTAATACATTATTATTATAAGTTCCATGAGCAGTCCAGATATAAGTTATTAAATAAATAATATAAAAATAACTTTAAATTTAAAGCCTATTACAATTTTAATAATCTAACAATTAAAGCTTTTTTGTTTATAAATATAGATGTAGTAATTAAAAATATGTTAAAATAGTTTCTTCTGATCACTTCTTCTGAATATCAAAAGATAATATTTTTTAGAAAGAAGTAAATAAATTTTATTATCTATCTATCTTTCAAATTTTATAATTTATTTTATTATAAATAAAATATCATCTACTTTAACTAAAAATTATCCTCTTTAACTTTCAAGTGAAGTTGCAAAACATAAGAATGTTTTTTTGTAAAATACAATTAATTTTATGTTTTTAGTATTCATTCAATCAGATAATAATATAAATTTATTACAAATTATAAGTTTTTTATGTTATTGTTGGTGAATTTGCTAATATGAGGCTAATAAAAAAAAATTTCATAAATATTATATTCACCTCTTTATATTTAGAAATAAGACTCCCGCAAAATGAGATCCCATAGAAAATAATGTTAATATTTTGTTGGGATATTTTTATCTTTATTTTATTTTTTTATTGTTACTGATGAATAATTTATTAAAAGTACATTTACATTTTAATTAAATTTTTAATGCAATAAACTGAAAAATACAATTCTAAATAATTAAAAACTAACAATCAGGAACTAAATCAAAACTAAAGGAAATATTTAAAAAAATATTAAGCAAGTATTAAAGAGATATACTTAAAATTTAAGTCTTTATTAGCTTTAATATTTTTTAAATATAAAATATTTATTTTTATATCATTTAAAAATTATTTTTTAAAAAAGAGTTATTATCGTGATGACTTATGAACTCTACCAAATAAGTTTAATATTTTAGATTTGTATTATTAGCAAGTAAAAATTGTTGATAAAAAGGAAGTTCTATTAGCAAGATTTAGTATATAACTTGAGAAATAAATAATTAAGTATTTTTAAATGATAATCTATTTAGTCACTTTTGAAATGATAATCTATTTAATTATTTTTTATTATTTATATTGAATATTGCTTTTTAAAATATAATTTTTAACATAAAAATATGAAATATTATTGAAAAATGTTTGAATATCAGTTTTCGTTTTCTTTTATTTCAAACTTTCAAAATATACAAAGTAAACAATTTTTTTTATTTACAATTTTCTTGTGTTGATATCTTAATCCTTTGCATATCATATTATTGCATCATTCAATGGCAGATTGGTTACTACCAATTTTTTAATTTCAGGTAAAATTTGTTTTTAATTTTATTTGATATTCACCAATAATATTGAGGTATTCTTAATTAAAATCATGAGGAAAAAAAAATTCAAAATCTATTCCTTTAATAAGCTATCTGGATAAATGCTGAACGAAATGAATTTCATAAGTATAAAAAAATACAATTGAAAGGGAAATTAATAGATTTTCACAAAGATTAATATGAATCTTAACTTAAAGTAGGTTTTCTCAAGAAATGATTTGGTTTCGCTTAACTTTTATTAATTTTTCCTCATAAAATATAACTAAAATTTACACTTTAAAATTTTATTGGGTTATAAGGTTAATGATCGATTTAAATTGTTGAATTCTAATGTTTTGTGTGGTAAAAATTGAATTGAAGATGATGATAAGTCCTTAAAGTTCATAAGTTTTCTTTATAAAAAAACTATCTTTGTGTATTTTTTAAAGATTACTAGTAAATGAAAAAAATTAAAGTTTTAAATAAGTGAAGAAAAATAAATATGATTGATTTTTTGTTTAAATTATATTTTTAGTGAAGTTAAGAAGTTTTCTAAAGAAAATGCTAATATTTTTACAAAAACAATATGCCTAGATTAAATAATGTAAATTATAGTGAGTTTTATTCGTGCTTTTAATTAAATTGATTAATAAGAAAATTGAGTCAGCTACTATATTATCTTTATGGATATAGATGAGAATCCACTAATTTTTACATATGTAATATTACATCATAAATTAACATTTATGTGATAAAAATTGATGGTTCATTGCTTTGTTTATCTAGTATGAAAAAGAAAATACTTCATGTCATTACTTGATAACAAAATAAAATAAATAGGTACAAATCAATCAATTTATTTATTAATGAGTAAGCTAATGTTAAAAATTTGGTTTTGTAAAGTTTTTTTTAACTTACATTTAAACCAAAAATTTTGTCCAATTTTTTATTTGTTAATGAAACAAAACAAGAATCTATCATAAAGTTAGTAAGTTATAAGCAAAACATGAAAATAATAATTTAATTAAATAACATCTATGTTTATTTCTTGGTTATTATACTTTTTGAGGTTTATTTTTACTTGAAATTAAATAATCTATTGAGAGAATATGGAAAAAGAAGACAAAGAGTTTTTCAACGCATTTCGAATAATAGACAATTAATAATTTTCTTTACAAAGAATTACAAAAATAAGATAAAGAGTAAAAATTAAAAGTAAAAGGTTTAGAAATAAACAAATACTTTCTAAAATCAAATAAAGAAATGCTGCAAAGTAACATAACAATTTACTTATGGAGTATTCTTCTGTAAATTATTTTACTTGCAAAAATGGGACTTACCCAGTAATGCGACAAAGAATATATGATCCAATATCAAGAATATCTCTATAAAAACTCTCTAGTATCACTAAAAGCAATAGATTTTAGTGCCAAATTTATTTAGTCTGATGATTTGGTAACCTACTAAGTTGAAATTTTTTTACCATTAGATCATTTTTCAGGGGAAAATATATAAAATATTTTATATTTCCAAGATCAGAGCAAGATCTGTAGGTATATACAGTTTAGTTTATTTAAATTATCTTCCTTTTAATGAATGAATGAATCTTCATTTATATTTTTTATTGCAATTAATTATGTAAATAAAGTAATTGATGATTCCTCTGATTTTTATTTAATCATAATTCAAAAAGACATAATTGAAAGAAAATAAAACTTCAATTTGTATTCTTGAAAGAATTGATGAAAAACAGCTAATATATTACCATAAATTGGGATAAACAATAATTCATTTTTTTATTTAAATTAACATCTTTAAAATTATTTATAGTTATTAAAATAAATCATCTCTTCATTTCTAAATAAAAAAATTCTTTTAAATAATTTTTAAAATATTTTAAAATAATGAATAACAATTTTATTAAATGTGTATTTGAATTTATTTTGTTTTCTTTTAAAATAAATTTCTTTTTTTATTTTTTTTCAAAACAAATATTTTCAATGAATTAGGAATGAAGATGGGGATTTGAATCATACCAGTAATGCAATTAATGATCAAAATCAAAAAATTGTTTGCTTTAATGGATTTCTGATTGTTAAATTTGAGGGAAATAAAGAAAATACAGGCTATTTGACAAAATTAATTTCAAATAAGAAAATTAGATTTAATTTGAAAATAGTCTACTATGAAATTAATTCAATACGAAAATAAGATTTAGAGTAAAAAATGTAAAATGTTATAAAGATTTTCTAAAAAAATAATAATATTTATAAAATTTTAATGATTAAAAGAATGAGAGGTGATTTAATTAGTTTTTAGAGCTAATTCTTTTAAAGAGAACTAAAATAGTCAACGTAATAAATAATAAAATATTTATAATGTTCAATTATTCACTAGAACACTGATTACTCCATTACTTCTACATTTGCAAATAAAATGTCTAAAATGAGAATACTTCCTGGTTGTGTTGTTACTAATTGTGATAAGTGTCCTCCTGCAAACTCACTAACATGTACATCATGTAAAAAAAATTTTGCTTTAACTTCATCTACATCTTGCGATTCATGTGGTTCAGGCTATTACTATGTAAATGATAATTCTCCATGTGGAACATGCATCATTAATTGTGACACGTGTAGCAATAATACTTCCTGTAGTAAATGTAAAGCCAATTATGAAGTAGATTCAAATAAGTAATGTAGAGCTTGCTCAATTGGTAATGGCCAATTCTATAATTAATCAAATTTTACTTGTTAAAACTGCTCCAACAACTGTTTAACTTGCTCTAACTAAAATATTTGCACTTAATGCTAAAATTAATATGTAGTTTCAAGCACATACAGCTGCATAATTTGCAAAGAAGGTTAAGGGTAACATTATGATATTGCTAATAAGACATGTATTAATTGTCCTCCAAATTGTTTGTCCTGTTTAACTTCTAACAATTGTAGCTAATGTAAAGTAAATTACGAGCTGGATACTTCAAGCAGCCCAAGCAAGGGTTGTTTAGCTTGTAAAATAAATTAAGGATAATATTATGACTCATCTACAAAAACATGTGTTAATTGTATTTCGAATTGTCTCTAATGTACTGATGCCTCAAGTTGTAAATTATGTTAAACTGGATACTATCCTAATAATACTTAATGTTCTTTATGCAGTACTTCATGTCTTACTTGCAATGGTCCTAATACTAATAATTGTCTTTCTTGCAGTACTGGTAATTACCTTTACACAGATACTTCAACGTGCAGTTCTTCTTGTACAACAGCATTGGGTTATTATGCTAGTTAAAATTAATGCTCTCCTTGTGATAAAACTTGCAGCACTTGTAATGGGCCATCAAATACTTAGTGTATTACATGTTAAACTGGTTTATACAAATTTGGATCAGATAATCTTTGCAAAACATGCCCTTTTACAAGCTCAATCACTATTACCAATTGTTCTACCTTTTCACAATCTCAATGTCTTTATAATAACTCACTGTAAAGATATGAGGTTACTCCCATTTGCGCTGCTTGTAATACAGGATATACTTTAACTAGTAACTAATGTGTAGACTAATGCTCTCTTATTACTCCTTACTATTTGTATGATTCAACTACTAGCTAATGTAAATGCTCAAGCAGCTATCCTAAAAAACACATTAAAGCAGATGGTTCCGTTTTTTGTAGCAGCTCTAAGCAACCTGGATTTTATTGCGATTCAAACAATATCTACTATATTTGCAAATAATCAAATTGTTAAACATGCACAGACTAATATACATGTACTATATGTAACAGCGGATTCTATCTATGGCTGAATGAATGCTAATAAACCTGTCCATAATCTGAAAATTTACAAATATCATCCTCTCAAACAAAATACGAATGTACATAAAATTATATTTTAGTAACTCCTTAAAATATTTGTGTTATCTAACTGAGTATCACAACAATCAACCTATCTAAAGACTCTCAATACAATGTGATAACTATTAATTTTAACAGAGTACCATATCCTAGTGAAGTTAGTGGAATCAGTATATTACTAGATCCTGGTAAACTTGTTTTAAACACTGATTATACTATTGTTTCAGAAAAACTTGAAAGTAATACAGCTATTTTTTACATATCTGTAGAATAAAACAGAAAAGTTAATGAAATAGATGTTTTATTTAATAGTCAGAAAAAAGTATTCTATCTTCAAAATGCTCTTTTTACCACAAGTACATATAATGGTTCTTAATAAAGTGTATAAGATAATATAAATAGTGCTAATAATGCAAGTAAAGCTCTTACTTCAGGCTCAGGGAATGCATATAAAATTATTTCTACCCTTAAGCAGTTTTAAATTTTGTGCTTTCTTTCAAATTTTATTTAGTTTTTTGGACCCTTAATTTTATTCAAGAACTATTTGCCTTAGATAGTTTATGTATCAACTATATTAGCATCTTCTTTTATATTTAAATCTATCCCTGATGCTAATTAATTAAATGCAACTACTTAAACAAGTGGAACAGCTGATGCATAGAATTCGGAAGATCAGCTCTTGAGAGATTTAGGGTTGTAAGGAAATTTGTATTATGCCTTGCCTATCCCAAATATATCTTTGATTTTATCTGTAATAATAGTTCTTCTTTGCTGCCTTGCAAGATGGTTAATGAAGGGAAAGTAGTATACCATGGAGATAGTCAACTTTTTAATAAACGTGGCATCTTCTGTTCAATAAGGTTTTATCACTCCTTCATTATTTAGCATTTATTACTGCTTAACATTCACTTAAGAGAAATACTTTGCAATTATTTAGCTGTTAATACATATAGCATTCTTTATTTTGATCTATTGCTTTTCATTTAGGAGAGATGTTAATTATATTGAAAGCTATTTACCAAATTTCGCACTTAATATTAACACTAAAGCCAGAGGATGGAATACTTATTT
>JH720294.1:1333406-1407325 GCA_000231825.2 Tetrahymena elliotti 4EA
TTAGTTTAATAGTAATAATAATGCTAGCATCCTGCTTGATAATGAGTTTTTTGCTATTTTTGGTCAGACTGATAATTTCTTTTGTTGAATTATATCAAAAGTTAAGAAATTATTTAGCAAAAAAGAATGAAAAGGAACTACTTACTGAGTCATTTGATTACATTTTAGATTAATTTAACTCATCTAAATAAAAATCAGTTTTTAAAAAAGTTTAAATTAGGAAAGAAAGTACATGTCTAAAAGAAAAATCTTAAAAATTAGATTTAGAAAATTGAAAAAATATTAAATTTATCAATAATAAAAATAACAAAATCATTTACTTAAAAAATTTAATTTATTATATTTAGCAAATTATTTAAAATTAATTTATAACTAACAAATTAAATATTAAAATGTTAAAATATCCTTCGTCTATTTATCAATTTTTTTTTATAGATTATATCTTTGATTAAAATTAACTCTCAAACAAATTTTGTCAAATTTTTACTTTTTTGTATTCCCTCTCCCCCATACTCCTACATCTAATAAATAATAATTTATTTTGTAAAAAAATGGTAAATAAATTAATTTAGATTTAAGTGATGGTAGCAATATTTTGACAAATATTATATTTATTGTATCTTTTAATATATTAACACTTACTACTTGTAATTGTATTTATTATCACATATTAATTGTAATTTTTTAGCTTACTTCCTTATTATGACATTATAAACAGTAATCTTCTTCAAAATACCTTTTCTTACTGATTAATATATCAGACAATCGATTTGTTTACTAAAATTTATAAATATCAAAAATAGAAAAATTCTTCTTTATCTAAGGATATTAATATAAAAGTAATTTGCTTTTTCTTATTTTTAGGAAATGATATTTTTAGTTAATAAAAAACATTCAAGATAATTAGTAAATTTTATCTTTGTTTTAGTGCAAAATAATTAAAAGAAATTAAACTATTATTTAAAGAAATGAACAATATTAATTTATGTAAATTTTTATTTTGGGGATCTAATACTTCCAAAAATATTTAGCAAGTTTTCCCAATTTGGTTTATTTAAATATGAAAAAGCATGTAAAAATGTGATAATATTGCTAATTTATGGAAAAAATCATTTATTTATTTAAATAAAAGAAAAAATGTTTAAAATTGTCTAATGAAATGGTAAACAATCTCTTAATCTTTTATATTTATCGTAGTCTTTATTTAGATTTTTTAAGATTACTTATTCATAGATAACTATTATTAAAAAATTGAGAAAACAAAATAAACACTATTGTTATCCCTTTTCTTCTTAAATTAAAAAGCGCAACATCTATTTTTTATTTGTAGTCTTAAAGAAGCATATAATAATAGATTTTCGTGAAGATTAATTCCTTGATAGAAGAAGAGAAAATCTAAAAATATAATCATTTTTTATGTGAAATTTATTTAAAATGATGAAAAATATTGGAGAATAACTTGTTTATTAATAACTTTAAAGTTGTGTTCAAGGGTTTTTGTATGGTAAAAATTCTCTTGATTAATTTAAAATTACAAAGATATTCATTTTTCACTAGCAAACTAACCCAAATATAAAAAATTTTAAATAATTTTTATATTTCTTTCAGCAATTATTTGAAAAGAAAAGAAAATTAAATTTTGGATTAGAATAATTGTTGATTTGGTAAAAAAAGTACTTAAAGGTTAAAGTTAGTTTAGCATTTTATACTTAATAAAATGTAACACTTTACACTATTTTTAATCAAAATTAAATTTTCTAAAAGCAAGCTAGTTTTTTGTTTGGGTATTTTTAATTAAATCCATTGATCACAAAATAGATCCAGAAAGCAACAATATTTTGTGGGTAAATATACTCCACAAATTTAATTACTTTATTAATATTAATTAGATCATAAATTTGTGTGCCTGGTGCTCTATTAATTTTTATCTTACACTTACATTAAAACAAATCAAACTTCTTTTATTATCTTTTAATAAATGCAATCACAATATTAACTAAAGATATTTATTAAGTATTTTTGATCAATCAAATTTATGATTCTTTTTTTTAATAATTTTACTTAGATTTAAGACAAATCTGTTAGTTGGATGAGAAGTGTTTCTTCATCTAAAGCAAAAGTACTTCGATATTTCAATGCATTAAAGGAGTATAGAGGATTTAATGTGGAATGTACTATATTCCAAAAAAAGTAATTTAATTAAATGAAATCTATGTTACTCTCTGATTATTAAATGATGCTGATATTTACTTGAATTAAATCACCCTTTTTTTAAATTATTAGTTTACAATACAACAATAGATTTTATTTACAATTAATTTTGAATAAATAATTAATTTATAATTTTTTTTTGACAGAAACTAATTTTAAAATCTATCTAATCAAAGTAAGAAAGTAAAAATTTAGAAACAATATTTTCTAATTTGAAATAAAAGTAAATGTTTCAGAGTAGGCTAATAATTTACTCATGGAGTATTTTTGTGTAAATTGCTTTACTCGCTCAAATATGCATAACTTAATAATGTGATGATAAGTAAATGAGCTAACTATAAGAAATCTTTAACAAAAGCTCTAAAATTTCACTTGAAAATATAGATATTAGTTCTCTTTTGGTTTTTTAAGACAATTTACTAAACTATAAAGTTGAAATTTTCTAAAATATCTAAAAATTTGATGGAAAAATAGAATAACATATTTTATTTTACAAAGATGAAGATATTTGTAGGTAAAATTTATTTTAAAATTTACAAATAAATCAGCTTATTCCATTTCAATAAAATTTGCTTCTAAGATAATGAGTAAAAATAAATACAATTTAAATAGAAATTCGATTTTTTTTGTTTTAGTTTATTTTTGAATTATTTTCATTTAATTATTACTCAAAAAGTAAAAATTGATTTTGTCCAACGCTTTTTGTAATCTTTCTAATTTAATTTAGAAAAAATTATTGGGTAATCAAGTTAAGAATTTTTAATTCAAATAAATACTTACTCAATTTTCATAATCTTTTTGAAAAGATATGTAAATGACTGAGTTTACTTTTTTCCAAATAAAAAATATTACAAAACGACTTGGTACTAGAATACCCAAAACCCAAAATTTAACAAAACTTAGATAATATGCGAGATATCCTTTTCATAGAAATTGAGATAAAAATCAATTTGAATTAAATAAAATATTTCAAATGAAACTGAATTAGAATTAATTTTAATTATTATTTATTTTGAATATTTAGTGAAGAAGATTCAAATTTTAGCAATATTGATAATGCTATAAAAAATCAGAGTCAAATAATTTATTGTTATAAAAATGCTTTGATAATATTATTTAATCCTTGTAAAGAAGGCTGTACTTGGAATTTTATTTTGTAAAATAAGTTAAAAAACTCTTAGATAAATATCACAATTATCGTAAATTAGATAAATTAAACAGCAAATGATGACTTTGGATAAAAAATGTAAAAGTTATTCAAAAATTATTATTTTAATATAATATTTTTTATTTTTAAATAGAATAAAATCTTAGTTAATTTCCTATTAAAGTCTATCTGATCAAAATGAAAAAGCAACAACGTCTTAAAAGATATTGGAATACTTATCTTGCAAGATTTAAATACAAAATATTAAAATTTTTCAAACTTCAAAAAATAGAAACAAAACATCTAAATTGAGAACACTTGATAGTTGTGGTGGCATTAGTGATTGTAAATAGTGCAGTGATACAGTTTCTGGTAAAATTTGTGTTAAATGTGATGGTAAGCGTGCTTTGGTTACAAATAAAAAATGTGATGAATGTGATTCAGGCTATTTTTTTAAGAGTAATACAGAACCATGTGGTCGATGTATAAGTAATTGTGAGAAATGTGATGATGCAACTACCTGTTAAGAATGTAAAGATAACTTTGGATTGGATTCTAATAAATAATGTAGAATTTGTAAATTAAATAATGGAGAATACTATGAAGATGGAAAATGTAAACAATGCCCCAGTAATTGCAAGAAGTGTGAAGATTCTGATGAATGTGAAGCTTGCTTTGATGGGTACATCCTGAAATCAGATAAAAAGAAGTGTGAAATATGTACTAAAAATTGTGTGGTTTGTATAAGCACAAGTGAATGCACTGAGTGTGAAAATAACTACGAATTAAACTCTGGTTAATGTAAGGTTTGTAAAATAAACTAAGGATAATATTATGACTCCTATTAAAAAAAATGTATTAACTGCCTTTAAAATTGCTTATAGTGTACAAGTGCATCAAATTGCTAATTGTGTAATAATGGTTATTTTCCTAATTCTACAGGATGCTCATTATGTGATAATTCATGTTTAACTTGTAATGGAGCTAATTCTAATAATTGCCTTACTTGTAAAAATCAAAATTATTTTTATACAGAAACTTCAGAATGTAAACCAACTTGTGATACAACAAATGGTTATTTTCAAAATTAAAATAAATGCTCTCCTTGTGATAAAACTTGTACTACATGCAATGGATCATCTAATAATTAATGTATTACTTGTGAACAAGATTATTACAAATTTGGATCTGATAATCTTTGTAAGGAATGCCCTAATCCTAAAACAAGTAATTCAGTGCTTTATTGTTCCTAACAATCTGGATTTAAATGCCTTTTAAATCAAGCCGGTGTTTATAAGGTAACTCCTACTTGCTCTATCTGTGATCAAGGATATAAATTGACTAATAACATCTGTCAAGATACTTGCTCACTTACTGATCCAAATTATTTTTATGACAAAAGTACTAACTTGTGTAAATGCTCTATATCTTATCCCTTTAAGCATATTAAAAAGGATAACACTATTTTTTGTAGTAGCTCCTAATAGCCTGGCTATTATTGTGATACAGACAAAGTCTGCAATCCATGTCAGTAATCTAATTGTCAAACATGTCCTGACAAAGATACTTGTACTTTATGTAACAATGGATTCTATCTTTGGTTGAATAAATGTTAATAGACTTGCCCATCATCTGAAAATTTATAAATTTCAGCCTCCAAAACAAAGTGTGAATGTGCTTCAAATTACACTTTTGTCACTCCTGATAACATTTGTATAATATAATTGAAGATAACTTCTATCAACCTTTCAAAAGATTCAGAAAACAACATAATAACATTAATCTTTAACAGAGCTCCATATCAGAATGAGTTAGTTGGACTTGGCATTTAATTAGATCCAGGAAAATTAATATTAAATTCAGATTATAAGATAGTTTCTCAAAAAGTGGATGGTAATACAGCTACTTTTTTCATATCTGTAGAGTAAAACAGAAGAGTTAATGAAATTGTTGTTACCTTTAACAACTAAAAAACCGTATTCTAGCTATAGAATGCAATTCTCACAACAAACAATTATAATAATTCTCAACAAGGTACACAAGAGAAAATAGATACTGCTAATAATGCAAGTAAATCTCTTACTTCTGGTTAGGGAAATGGTTACAAAATAATCTCAGTCCTTAAACAATTCTAAATTTTGTGTTTTCTCTCAAACTTTATTCAATTTTTTGGACCTTTGATAGTTTTTAAGAGCTATTTACCTTCAATAGTTTATATTTCAACTATTCTAGCATCTTCATTTATATTCAAATCTATCCCTGATCCTAATTAATTAAATACAACTTCTTAAAGTAATGGTACAACTGAAGATTAAAATCCAGAAAAATAACTCTTGAAAGATTTAGGATTACAAGAAAACTTATATTACGCTCTACCTATCCCTAACATATCTTTAATCATTTGTGTATTTATAGTCCTTTTTTGTTGCTTTGCAAGATGGGTGATGAAAGGAAAACAGTATACTATGGAAATAGCTAACTTTTTAATTAACATAGCATCTTCTGTTCAATAAGGTTTTATCACCCCTTCTTTGTTTAGCATTTATTACTGCCTAGCACACACTGACTAAAAATATTAAGCTATTATTCAATTATTTATACATGCAGCTTTCTTTCTTTTGATTTACTTTTTTTCATTTAAAAGGCATGCAGATTATGTAGAAAGTTATTTACCTAATTTCACACTAAATTTAAACACAAAAGCAAGGGGTTGGAATACATATTTATTTGCTAGCTATATAAAAAAATATGGTGTCATTTTGTTTATTTTGAATATGCCTACTAAACCTATAGCATGTGGAGTTCTTTTGTCCATAATTTTTGGGTGCTTTGGATTATATATTCTTTATTTTAGGTTCTTTAATAGTAAATTTATTAATGTTTACAAAATCATTTAAGAATTTTTGATCTGTGTGACTATCATTTTGTTTACAGTTTGCATAAAGAAATAATAAGATATACTTAACTCAGATGTTATATCAGATGAAGACCTAAAAGGCATAGATAAATTTAGCTTAATAGTAATAATAATGTTAGCAGCTTGTTTATTAATGAGTTTTTTATTATTTTTAGTAAGATTATTAATTCAAATAATCGAAATTTATCAAAAAATAAAAAGTTATTTTTCAAAATAGATAGATAAGGATATAATTACAGAATCATTTGAAGAAATCTTAGATTAATTTAACTCATCAAACTAAAAATAAATTGTTTTTAAAAAAGCCTTAATTAGGAAAGAAAGTACAAGCCTCAAAGAAAAACCTTAAAAAATAGATTTAGAAGTCTGAAAAAGCTTTTACTCAAATTTTTCAAATATTTAAAAAATTTACTCAAACTTAAACAAATTTTAAAAATATATAATAAAAAACCAAATTAGAAAAAAATATCATACATATTTTTGTTTAGTCAATTTCTTTATCAAATAACTTATTAATTTTTAAGCTTTTCTGAAATTTCATTTTTTCCAATTTATACAATTTCAACACATAATTTGAATAATCTTTTTATAATTGTGTTTCAAGATTATTTTTAATTTTATTTAAAGTCAATTAATTAGTTTCTCATTTAATTTGTTCAAATTGGAACTGTAAATTTGAAAATTTAATCCATATTTTTTATTCTTAAATGTTTTTAAAATATAGTGAGAAAAAAGAGAGTCTTTTTGGAGAATAATTTATGCTTCTAATGTCTGTATTTTTCTTTAATATTAATATTTCATTCAATTTGAAACATTTATAAAGAATGAAAAAAATGTATGGAAATTTATGAATGAATCAATTTGAATAATAATAGTTTACATTGCTTATTTGGAGTATTATTGATAAATCTATCTATAACTTAAAAAATTTCTTTACATCTTATCCTTAAATTTATATTAATGCAATTGAAATATTAAAACTCTAATAACTTTAGAAAACCACAAGTTTTAATATTCATCTAATTTAAAGATAAATATTGATTGACTGAGTCAACCTATTAATTGTTTAAGAAAAAACATAAAAAATATTAAATTAAATTAATAGAAATCAAATTTTTTACTTTTGAGTTTATTGTAATCTATAAATTAAAAATAAAGAAAACTAGCTAATAACAAAATTAAGCTTAAGTCTTTAAAATGATCAATTTTTTGCTATTTATTTTATTTATTCTCATTAACTAATTTAAGAGTGCTAACATTGACATAATTATTTTAATTTCACAAAACTTGGAGAATAAATATTCAATATAAAATCTTCTACCAATAAACTAGATAATTCTATTTGCGTAAGAGGTACACAATTTACAAAAGCAGGAAAACAAAATTTTTATTTTAGCTGATGAAAAAACTTGCCTAAAAGATCATCAAAATCATCCAATAAACTACAAATTTCAGAGCTTTTTAAAGAGACAAGATACACAATAAATGTAAGAGCATTTTTAAACTTATGTGATTAAGTATTATTTGTTACTCCTTCAATCTAAATAACATAAAAATATCTTTTCTTTGATTTCTTTAAAACAGCTCTCTCTCTCTTTAAGTGAAGACTTGTGATTAAATGAGGAAATGAGAGAATGATTACCTATCTAAAAATTAATTTTGAAATAAAATGATTTGATAAAAAATAATTTATTTTTATTAAACTTATTAATAGGTGTTTTGAGTTCTAACTGATTTCACATAATTAACTTAATATAAATAGATCATTACTAGCCGAAAAAGAAAATATCCTCTAGATGGAAGAGATGTTTGAAGAAATGATATTTTCTTAGTGTCTTATGTATGAATAAAAGCATAATTTTAATTAATCAAATAAAATTCAAGCTTTGAGTTACGAATGTTATAAATGTAGAAGAGGAGGAGGGAAATATTTTCACAGTAAATCTTAAAAATGTTATGAATGCCCCAATAACTGTTATTATTGTAATTAACTTTCTGAATGTTTATAATGCTTTCCAGGTTTTTAAGTGGTAAATAATCTATGTTTACTTTCAGAATTAATAAGTAAGTAAAATTAGTTATTATCTAACTCTTACTGCCTACTTTGTGATTGCACAAAATTTAATTAAAGTAAAGAGTGCTTGAATTGTGGATAATATTGTTAGAACTAAAATAAATTATCTTATGAAAGACAAAACTATTCTTTAATATCTCTATAGAATTAAAAACAAAGAATTTTAAGTCCAAGTGAAATTGGATGTACTCCTCTTAATTCTGGTTGCTCAAAATGTTATTCAAGTGGCCGTCTTTTATAGAAATAAAATCAAAGAAATTTAGCATCAAATATTTTATGTTCTGAATGTAACCCAGGATATTATTTATTTAATTATTCATAATTTTGCATTTATTGTGGTACAAATTGTAGTAATTGCTAAACCAGTGGTTGTATAGAATGTAATTATGGGTTTGGTTTATAATAGGTTAACTCATTACTTGTATGTACTAATTGTAATGGTAATTATGACCCTTAACTAAAAACATGTGTTTCTTGTGCTAGTAATTGCTCTACTTGTGATAAAGCTAACAGTTGTAGTACATGTGATTAAGGATATTTTATTAAATTAAATTAATAAAATAATTTGAATGAATGTGTTTTGTGCTCTGAGTCTGGGTTTTTTGCTGATTAAACCACTCTAGAATGTGTTAAATGTCTAGCAAATTGTTTAACTTGCAACTAAAATAATAGTTGCCTTTCTTGCTCAAATGGTTATTATTTACTTTCTGTCTCCGATACTTAGTAATGCGTAAACTGTAACTAACCAGGTTAGTATGGAGATTCTATTACTTAAAATTGTATAATATGTAGTAATAACTGTATAACATGTAATTCTACTAATAATTGCCTTTTATGTGCTTAAGGATTTTACTCTTTAACAATTGGTAATCTAAGTTAATGCGTTCTTTGTGATTAGCCAGGTTAAATAGTAAATTCATAAACTAGTATTTGTTTATAATGTGGGAGTAACTGCCAAACATGCAATTCTAGTAATAATTGTCTCTCATGTGCTTCAGGATATTTCTTATTAACAGTTAATAGTGTTAATTAATGTGTTTTGTGTGATTAGCTTGGTTAATTTAAAAATCTAAACACTTAAAATTGTATACTATGTGATAGCAATTGTTAAACATGCAATTCTAGTAACAGTTGCCTTTCATGTGCTTAAGGATATTTCATGTTAACTGTTAATAATATTAATTAATGTGTTCTTTGTGATCAATCAGGTTAATATGGAAATCCTTACACTTAAAATTGTATGTTATGTGGGAATAACTGTCAAACATGCAATTCTAGTAATGATTGCCTTTCCTGTATTTAAGGATAATTCTTATTAACAGTTAATAATGTTAATTAATGTGTTCTATGTAATTAGCCAGGTTAATTTGCAGATTCAGGTAGTTAAACTTGCATAGTATGTGCTAATAACTGTTTAACATGTAGTTCAAGTAATAATTGCCTTTAATGCACTACAGGTTATTTCGAAAAAATTGTTAATAATGTTAAATAATGTGTCCTTTGTGATTAGCCAGGTGAATATGGAAATCTTATGACTTAAAGATGTATTTAATGCTCTAATAATTGTCTATCTTGTGATTCAACTAGTTTATGTACTTCTTGTACACCAGGATACTACTTTCTCACAGTTGCTGGATTAAATTCTTGTGTAACATGTAATGATTAAGGATATTTTAAATAAATAATGCAATAAAAATGTATAAAATGCTCTGATAACTGCTTAACATGTGACTAAAATAGTAGCTGCACATAATGCTAATAGTCATATTACAAGATAGCTGATAATACATTAAAAATTAAATGCTAAACTTGCCACTCAGATTGTATTTCTTGTAATGGAAGTACTAATTAAGATTGTATTTAATGTGGTAATTCAAAGTATATTGATTAAATAAATAAAGTCTGTGTTGTCTGTGATACTTAAAACAACTACATTCAAGGAAATTACTGCATAAAATGCGATTAATCATGCTTAGGATGTAATGGAACTACAAATTAAGATTGTTTTGCTTGTAATTAAGGTTATTATAAAGATTAAAATAATTATTGTTTACCTTGCAAAAGCTCTACACTCGATCCAATTAAAGTTTCTATACTGACTTCGAGATGCTAGAATCTAGATTATAAATGCTAATTAAATCCAATTAGTAATGATTATGAAAATAGGCCAATATGCCTGAGGTGTAATAATAATTATATCTTATCTGATGATTCTTGTTAAAACTCATGTGAAGACATAGGAGACAATTTATAATATGACAATAACTTAAATAAATGTGTATGCAAAAGTGCTTTCCCTTATTACCATATTAGTGGACAAGATAATAAATTTTGTTCAAAGATTATAGCAGATGGATTTTTTTGTAATACAAATAATATTTGTAAAAAATGTAGTAATAACTGTGTAAAATGTAAAAGTAATTCGGAGTGCCTTTAATGTGGCAAAGATTATTTTTTTTGGTAAAGCAAATGCTTGGTTTCTTGTTTAGATAATATGATATCAATATATGATTCATCAAATAACCAAAATATATGTGATTGTGAATAAGGTTATTTTTACAATGCATAAATCAATTAATGTATACAAACTTTAAGAGTTGTCTCTATCAAGAAATATTATGATAAAACAAACATTTTGATCTTTTAGCTTAACAGAGTTCCTTTATAAGATGAATTATAAAACCTAAATCTAGTTATAGACCAACAGAAGCTTACTTAAGGTATTGAATATAAGATAATTTCATAAAGTATTCTTAATGATTAAATTATATTCGAAATATCGGTACAGAACAATAGATAAATATCAACTTTAGAATTATCTTCAAGTTAGCTAAATTTTCATTTTAAAGTTAAAAACACAATCTTGATGAGAGATGGCTAAAATTAAAGTGAAAAATATACTGGCAATTCTATCTCCAAAATGAATTCAATAAGTTAATCATTAACATCATAAACTGAATCTTAAAAAACTCTTATTTAATTTATGAAGTACTTTTAATTATTTTGCTTTTTATCAAATTTTCTTCAAATATTTGGAGCCTTTATTATTTTTCAATAATACCTACCTAAATAGCTGCAAGATTGTTTTATTTATGGGGCCTCTTTTCTATTTGAAAGAGTACCATCTTCTGAAGATTTAAACATATAATAAATTAATTAAAATTAAGTAGATCAAAGTGCTTAGGTATTTAATAATCTAGGTTTATATTCTAATCTATTTAAAAACTGCACAGTTATTCATATATTAATCTTGTTAACTGTAATAATTGTTACTCTCTGTACTATAGCAAGGAATTTGATGAAAGGAAAGTAATATACAATCCAAATAGTTGATTTTCTAATAAATCAGATGTCATAATTTCAATAAGGGTTTATCACTATAACTTTGTTCAGCATTTATAATTCAATCATAAGTTCATCCACAAGTGGTTTTGCAATCAATTAGCTGGTCTTTAACATATTTTTTATTACTTAATTATCTATTCGTGTATGCTAAAAAGATGGTGAATATGTAATGAACAAAATTCCTAATTTGGTGATAAACTTACAAACATAGATGAAAGGATGGAATACTTACATTATTTTAAGTTACTTAAAAAAATATACTTGCATAATGATCATATTAATCTTCTAAAAAAAACCAAAGCAGATAGCAATAACTTAGTCTGCTATTTTCTTTTGTTTCTCAATTTATCTAATTTATTTTAGATTCTTTGAAAATAAATTTTTTATAATATATAAATCATTTCAAGAGTTCTTTATAGCCATTACTTTCATTCTACTTTTCTTTAGTATATCTTATTATGATGGCATTCTGGAAAAAGAAATTATAGAGGATAGTGAATTAAATAAATTGGATTTACTTTGCTTGATTACAATAATATTATTCTAGCTCTGCTTAATACTTAGTACTACCCTTTTTTTAGTTAGAACAACAATAAAAATTATAGTGTCTTACCATCAAGTTATTGATTATTTCAAAAAAAGAAATAACACTACATCAATGGCAAATGAAAGTCTAGACTTATTAATGTCTAGCAAAAAAATTTAACTATCAAATATTACCACATTTAGTTTCAAAAACAATAGAGCCAAACAAAAAAACATAGAATTGGAATCAAATTTAGAAAATTAATGAAAAAAATTATTTTTTTTCAATAATTAAACTAAATTTCTACTTATCAAATTTATCAAAAATTAAATTTTTAATAATGCTTTTGTTCATATTTTTATATTTATTGTATATTTATGCATTTGGCTTTTTAGAAAAGACTTAAAAAATTGAATTCAGTTTTATCTATCTACCTTTAGTCTTCTTTTTTAAACAATATTTTGATTTAATGCTAGGATGAGGACTTAATTACTCTTTAGCTTATTTAGTTAAATGAAGCTTGTTTAAAAGCTAAAATTTACTTTTTATTCTTTATAATAATTTCAAATTAATTTAGGATGTACATATTAGAGGATATTAAGGTATTATATTATTGAAAAAAAGTGATTGATGGGAATGTAGTTCAATAATAAAGTTAATTATTAATATTTGTTTTTATAATAGTAGTATTTAATCATATAAATATAAATCATTTAGATATCATGAATCTGAGATAACTAACTACCCTTCCCCAGGTTGAAGTTTTTTAAAAAAATTTTAGTTATTTATTTATTAGAAAAATTACATTCTTTTAACCCTCTAAATTTTATTATTTAAAAAAATTGATTAGAAAATGATTTTTTTAAATTTACTGAATTAGAATTTTAAAAGATAAATTTTTGTTTTTGGATTTAATCTTTTATTTCATAATTAAGAGTAGATTTCGATCTTTTTGTGATAGAGATTTTCAGAATAAATGTTGATTTTTTTGATGAATTAGAAGTAGCCTTAATAAAAGAAGACTTTATGTAAAATTATTATGAAAGAAAAAAAAATATAAAATTAAAAAATAAAAAATGTTTCTCGAACAATTGAAAAATGTAAATTCTGATGTCTCTATTAATTAGGCTGTTTCTAGAACTATTCTCTTACTAATTTTTTGATTTTAGTGTTTAAATGTAAAAGTAATTATGTTGATCAATCTATATTTTTTTAATAAAAGAAGACTGTCTCAACAGAAATCAATCAAATTTATTTCTTCTGTAATACTTTGAATAGTAATTCACTTTAAATGTACTCTTCATTTAATTGTTTAATAAATAATTTGTAATTATGTTCGCATTAAATTTATTTGATAGAAATAATTTTGGTTGATTTGGGGATAAGAAAGAGTATTTACACTTTTATAATTAAGATTAAAAAATTTTGTATATATGTAATTAATTGAAGGAATTTGAAATTAAATTTAGCTTATACTGAAATAAATGAATGTATATTTTTTTTACAAAGAGATATAAAAGCAAAGATATTTACAAGAAGAAATTTGATAAATTTTAGGCGTTTTTTTTGTGTATGTTTGTATTTATTTTTTAGAAAATAACTAATCGGTTTTATTCAAATTAAGTTTTATCAGAGAGCGATTAACTTTTATAATTAGTTGTTGTTATTGTTTTTTGAAAGATCATCCATTTCGATGCAGTTTTTGGAATTATCTTCTTCGATTTCTTCCAAATGATGATTCAAATCAGCAGATTATTTTTTGAGTTTTGAAATAGGCATTGCTGAGTTGGAATGCTTACTAATAGAAGAGCGACGCATAGAAATAACAGTGGCAGTAGAGTTTTTATTAAATAATTTAAAGTTTACACTTGCTCTTGCAGCTATTAATGCATATATTCCATAACCTAAGAATTGGTTTAATCCATTCTTTTCCATAAAATATTAATAAGTAGGCAAAGTAGAAGTTATGGACATGTCAAATAAATTGGCCACAGCAAAAGAGAATTAGTGATATTTAACTCTAATAACCTATCTTTAGAACTCTATAACAATGTTCCACATAGTTTCATGAGTTCCCTTAGCAACAAGGACTGGAAGAAGAGAAGCTAAAGTTTTTAAAATGGGTGAGGTGTCACTGACCCAAGCATCAAGAATAACACTCAAAATGTATGAAAAACCCATAACATAGAGACAAGCCATAATTGTATTTTTAAGAGAAAATCTACTCATCAACCAGACAGCAGCAATATTACCCAACAATTCAAAAACAGTTGAAACAGCTAAGTTGAGATACAAATTACCTTCAAGTCTATTCATAGCAATAACGCAACCAACAAAACTTACTCCTACTACATTCCAAACAAGAGACCAAATCATAATGTTATTACGTTAAGTAACATCTCTTTTAAACATCATTATGTTATCTTTTAAGATTTCAAATGAAGTTTTATCTTGGTCTTCTTTAGTGATTAAAGTGTCAGGATTTAATGAAGGTGTTTAATGATGTTAATTATTATTATTGTTGTTGTTATTGTGTTTTTTAGAGTTTCTTTCTACATCACCATTGTTTTAATAAGGATTTTATACTAAAAAGTCTTCGTTGTGCAACATTAAAGTTGTGTGTGCAAAATCATTATTTCCTTATTGTTTTTATTGATGATTTAATGTGGATTCATAGTTTTCTAAAAGAGCTGTCTCAAGATGAAGTTATTCTTATTGTATTTCTAATTTTTGAATAACTCTGTGAATGGCAAAAAGAGAGATACCAAGGATAAGATTACTTATTCCAGTAAAATAAACCATGTTACTACGCCAGTGACCATCTAAGTATCCAAATAAAATATGAGTAAGCATGACAACAGGCCAAGTGAGATTTAAGTAAATAACAGAGTTTTCACTCATTTTTCCTTTGAAATGTTTGTAAGTGTAAGAGAAAATAAGGCCAATTAAGAATGAAAAAGAACCAAACCAAAGGAAAAAGGAAATAGTCAAAAGGATAACATGTTAATAGAAAGCAGTTATGCTTGTAGCAATACCAATAACTAAAATAGGGGTATAAACAGCATAGTGTTCATATTATTCTTTGATAGGGAATGCAACTAGTAAAATATAAGCTACAAACTTGCCAACATACCCACTAGTCATGATAATAACTTCATAGAACTCACGATCACCGTAAAGATCAAGAACCATAGGGATACTAGTAATTTAAGGATAGTCATCTGAGAAATAATATTCAGAGGGATTGCTCATGTCGGGGATTATTTTTTAGGGACGATAGAAGAGGATAGGAACATTAGTAAATTAGGTTCCTCCCATACCATATGCTGCCAAAAGAAGGAAATATTTAATAGCAATAGCTAATTCAAGATTTTTAATCATTTATTTAGTCTTTAATTTTAATTATTTTTATCTAAGTAAACTAAAATTATCAAAATACTTTCTTTTGTTTTATTATTAATTACAGAAATAAATCTTTAATCAGAAGCTCTATCTTTAAATCTATTTTTATTTGTTTCTTAGTTGATCCAAAGAGAACTTTTCAAGAAATTTAAGGAATCTGTCAAGTATCTTTAAAGTAATATAATATTGTCTATCTTATAAATAATTCTAAGAAGAAAAATAGAATTGATTGGTTGGTTTAGTCAGTGAATAATGCAATAAATTGAAGTCGATTTCAAATATTTGTATCAATTGAAAATTAATTATTTATTTTTAATTTATTTAAAAATGCTAGACCTAGTTAATCTATAAATCAAGAATATTTTTATTTTTTGATTCATTAGACGACGAGCCTAACTTAACCTAACCAAGCAACAAACAAACAAACAAACAAACAAACAAACAAATAAAGCTTTTCAAAATTAAATTTGCCTTAACTATTTGACTTTTATAATTAAATCATATGGAAAAATAGAAAGACAAAAGAACAATCAATCTTATCAAATTAAAAATTTTCAAGGTAAAAAGATTAATCAAGCCACCTTTCTTAAGCATTAGAATTTCCAAAAACATTCGCTGATTATTCTTTTGTAATTAATTCTTCTCTTTGGTGAAAAAGAGTAAAATTTCTCATCTCGTATTAAGGGAAAGTTAAGCAACCAATGAATGAATGAATGAATCAGTCAATTAAAAAGCAAACATTTTAACAAGCAAACAAAAGATCTCCTTTGAAACATTAATTTAAGAGAGGAGTAGAAACAGCTTTCAATTCATTCATTTTTGGTTTTTTTTGAATTTTGTAAAATATTTTAAAAAATAAACTCAATTGTAATTTTTAGATTATTCATTTTTGTTAGAAACTAAAACAACTTTAAAACATTTTTTTTTGTTTGTGAGATAAATTGACTTGGATATATTTACCAAATAACGTTTTCTTTTTTTTAAATTTTACTTTGTTTGCTTTTAGTTTGGTGCTTAGTTTATTAGCTATATATAGTTAATATATATTTAAACATCAGTTCTCATGATTTTGCTTGGCTTAAATTTAAGTAGAGAGAAGAGAGTGAGGGACCTTTTAATGATTTGACAAAACATTATTTTCAATCTATATTAATTTTGAAACAAAACATAGCGCACTTAAATTAAATATCTCATATATCAGTGACATAATATAGCAACTTAACAAATACATGGTTGTCATAAAAAACTATCTCATATTTTAATTATTGACAACTTATTATTTAATCAAAAGCTATTTCATGTACTAAGTACTTTCTTTTATAATATTATTTCTATAAAATGGGGAGAAAAATATACAAGCTAATATTTTACACATTAGCTTAAATAATCACTAATTTCTTTTTACATACTTAATTTTACACTTAAGAAATAGAACATATCATTAGGTTCTAGTCATCATAAATAAAAATTAGCTAAGTAGTCCCTCTTTCAAGTGTAAAAGTGATGGAAAAACTCTTTTTTTAAACGTGTTACTCACATAGAGATGTAAATTAATTTCTTTCGCTTTTCAATTTATTCTCATGAAGTTATGCTTAATTTAAATACCCTTCAATAAATTTTATCAAATAATTTGTAAAATTTAAATGATTATGAGGAGAAGATCTCTCCTAAATTATAAAATAAATTTTTATTTTAACCCTTCTTTTTATTTTATATACTCATTTGATTACAATTACCAAAGATTACTTTTAAAAACATCCAATTTTTCTTGTATTATTAATTAATGTAACAAGAAATTAATACTTTTCTATTTACTTCCATAAAAATTTTTTTCTTTTGTTTCAATACTTCCTTTTGTCCAAGGACAAATTTCTAAATTTTCAAATATTTTTGTACAAATTAAGATTTTTTACAGTTTAACTAATATTCACATAAATTGAAAAGTTATTTAAATTATTATTTTCAAAAGTTAAGTTATCAACACTATTCTATCATCAAAAATCAATTTATCAATTTCCTTTCAAAATTATGTTTATTAAATATTTAATTTTGCAAAAAATAGCACATGTTTGTTTGTTTCATATTGAATTTTTAATATTGGTAATTACTTCTTTTTAGTCTAAAAATAGGTTGATTAAAACTAATTTTTAGAGCTTACATAATATACATTTTTAAAAAATTAATTAAGAAATTTCTTACTTTGTTTGATTGATTATTTGTTTGTTTCTTTTTTTGATATTAACAATATTTTTTTTAATATTGTAATGATAAGTAATCTTTTTTAATAAAAGTGAGTTAAACTTGATTATTATTTTAGATAATGAGTAGAATCGAAAATATGAAAGAAATACAAATTTAATTTAGTTTTCTGTATTTTCAATTTATTTAATATTACTAATTTTTTATTTGAATTATGAAAAATTAGTATTTTTTTTTGTTTTCCTTTAAAATAATTTAAATAGTTAGTATCAACAAATTAAAGAAAAAAGAATTTATTTTTGATAAATTTTGTAAAAGTGTACTGTAAAATTTCCTTAATTAATTTCTTGAAACTATTTTTTTGACTTAAAAAATGATTCCAAATAATGAATAAGATAGAAGGATTTGGCTAGAGAATGTAATTTGATAAATATAATCAATACAAGATATTTTATTTTTTAATTAAGTAAAAACAATTTATTTATTAGAAATTTATTTTGAAAAGATTGTGATGATAATTATTACATCATATTTGTATCCATCCAATACAAATAATTAATATTTTTTATTAAGAATTTAAAGTGTAAAATTTGATCAGATTTTTTCAATTAATTATTTGGTTAATTCTTACAATTCTATGTCTTAGTTAATATTTTTTTCAATGATTTCTTTTGCGAATTCTTTTTTCTCTTCTTATTTTTCATACTGAGGAAGAAGTTAAAATTTACTACTGCAAAATGCTGCAAATAGAGAATAGAATCCATAACCTATAAATTGATTAAAACCAATTTTTTCCATAGTGTATTGATAATAAGGTAAACCACTGTGCACTACAATATCAAATATATTACCAAACGAGAAACTAAATTATTAATATTTTATATCCATTATTTCTTTTTATACTTCCAAAAGCAAGTTCCACATAGTTTCATGAGTTGCCTTAGCCACTATAACTGGGAAGATAGAAATAATTATATCCATTAAAGTATCTTCGTCGCTTTATCCACCATTAATTGATCCTGTGTTTATGAAGAGGAAAGATACATATGATATACCAATTATATAGAGATTATTTACAATAATATTTTTGATTTTAAAGTTCTTAACAAAGTAAATTGAAATAATATTTCCTACCAATTCAAACATCGTAGAAATAAACATGTTGAAAAATATATTTCCTTTTAATCTATTTAAAGCTAAGACACATCCTATATAACTAACACCGCAAGCACTCCAGCATAATGCCCAAATCATAATGTTATTTCTAAGATTCTTGTTTTTGTATATTTCTTAACAAAGTTTCTTTAATATTTATATTGAACTCTCTTCGCTTTCCTCATTTTCTATTTATTTTTATTCAGTTTCTTAGTTTTTAAGTTTTGATTACTTATCTTAATCATCTTAATTTTAACTTTTTGCATTTTAATCTGCCTATTACTAAGACTAGTTATCTAATTAGCTCTACTAGTTTGATACTTCTAACTTTTACTTTTAACTCTCTTGTTAGTCTAACTTTTCTAATTTAAGAATATATTTTTCTAAGTAAATTAATGCTATTCCTAAAGAAAAGTAGCCAGCTCCTGTAAAATAAATTAGATTTTCTCTCCATCCTCCAAAAATAGTCTCAAAATAAATGTGGAAAAGCATAATCAGAGACCAAAAAGTATTGAGTATTAATACATGATTTTCTCCTATCTTTCCAGTGAAATGAGTGGGTATATATGAGAAAATTTGACCAAAGAAGTAAGATGAGGATCCAAAGTAAAAGAAAAATGAAAAAACAAGCATTAAAGGAGATGCATAAATCTAAAGTATGCATAAAGAAATTCCAATAGTAATGATTGGAGCAACAAAAAATTAATGGGATTAACTCTTCTTGATTGGATATAAAATGAGAAAAACATATGATATATATTTAGCTATGTAGCCAGCAGTAAGAATATAGACTTCCCATATCTCATTATCACCATATAAATCGTACTCCATAGGGATACTATATATGCCAGGAAAATCGCTATCAAAAATAGGAGGTTCATTAGGAACAGGATTTTCTATTCTTTTAGGTCTATAAAAAAGAACGGGCACACCTGTGAATTAAACGCACTGCAAGCCATAGCAAATAAGAATTATAATAAATTTGATGACCTTAGCCTTTTCGTATGTTTTCAAACTTTGAAATTCTGCCAAATAATTCATGGTATCTCCTTTACTAACTAGCTAAATACAAATGTTAAATTTGATTCGACGCTACTTTTTTAAATTGTATTTTTTTTAATTATTGATTATAACTAATTCTTTTACTCTTACTTTAAATGATTCTCTTTTGACACCTCTGATCTAATTTTAATTTACTTCTTCAAATCTTTAATATGACCAAAAAGCATTTGTGTAAATTTCTTATATAATCACTTATCTAACAATAACAAACTCTAAAAAAACCTTTGGTGATAGGATATAAAGCTATTCTTATTTATTTCTTAATTTTATCCCAGCTTACTTGTTTCAAAATAACTTTAAAACCAAAAATTATTTCTTACCTTAATTTATTGAATTGATTGCAAAGATGATTTAAAAAATATCTAATAGAATTTCTGGCATTATTTTAGATATTTCAGAGAAAAAATATTTAAAATTAAAAAAGAAAATATTCGTTTTGCTAACATTTTTATCTAGCTTTATTTTATGATTTTTTTTCTCTCAAAAATTGAAATAAATGATGAGAAAAGATAAGGAATAAATCTAGAATAAATATTACTCTTCCATGAAAAATAAGTTAATTAAATTTTTTAACTCAAATTAAATTTATTCCAAAATATTTTAATTATTTATTATTTAAATATCTTTATTTTTTTACATATTGAAATCAGAAGAATTTTTAAATTTTTGAACATTAATTATTTTTAAATTACAAATTTGGTAGTTTTTTCTATTTATCATATTTCCAAATATATTAATAACCTTTGGGTTTTATTTAGAAATATTAAAATTTAAAAAATATATATGGGTTTTTTCAAATATTCATATTTTGGTAAACTCAGAAAATATTTTATTTTTGAATAGATTTCTTTAATTAAATAATGGAGTTTGTAATTCTTTAAGTATTAGGATAATTAATTAACCACAAAATCAGCTGAATATATTTGGTAATACTTATTTTAATAAAATAAAATGTAAGCAAGTAAATAATTATTCATACAATAACTTTTATTTTAATTTCATAAAAGAAGTGTTGATTAATAAGTAAAGATTTTTAGATAAATAAAAACAGATTATCTCTGAGTAGAACTATCTTAAATTGGTTTTAAAGTATTTTTGATTAAAGAAAAACTGAATTTTTATTTAGAGAAATATACTAATGAGGTGAATCATAAATAGTAAATATTTATTTTTTTAGAGATTAAATCAAAATAAGTAAAAAACTAAAAATAGTTCGTATACAAAAATGTGTAAATAATGATGAAATAAATTAAAAGTTTTTTAATTTATTTTTTAAACAATAAAGGATATGGTCAGACTTTTTCAATTAATTATTGAGTTAAATCTTTTAGCTCTACATCTGTGTTATTTTCTATTGATTCTTTTGGATTATTTTTTTGCTCTTCTAGCTTTTCTTATTCAGGAAGGAGTTTAAATTTACTACTATAAAATGCTCCAATAAGAGAATAAACTCCATATCCAATGAATTAATTAAATCCTAACCTTGTCATAGTGTATTAATAATAAGGCAAACTACAAAAGATTCCAATATCGAATATATTCGCAAATGAGAAACTAAATTATTAATATTTAATGTCCATAATTTGCTTTTAAACTTCTAAAAGTAAGTTCCACATAGTTTCATGAGTAGCCTTAGCTACTATAATTGGAAAGAGTGAAATTAAAATATCTATAACTGTATCCTGTTCGCTTTATCCTGAGTTTAATTACCCCGGGTTTAAAAAGATGAAAGAGACATATGAGATACCAATTATGTAGAGATTAGTGATGATAACATTTTTAATTTTATATCTTTTAATAAGGTAAATAGAAAGGATATTTCCAAAAACTTCAAACACTGTTGAAACAATTAAATTGAAAAACAGATTTCCTTTGAGTCTATTTAAAGCTAAGACACATCCAGTATAGCTAACTCCAACTATACTCCAGCATATTGACCAAATGAAGATATTTTTTCTAAGGTCACTATTCTTTTAGACTTCAAAGTAGATGTTCTTAAGCATTTAAAATGAACTCTCTTCTTTTTCTTCATTTTCTATTTATTTTTAATCTGTTTCTTACTTGTTTTCTTTAGTGGCCTATTTTTCTTCTTTTACGAAGTTATCTGCATTTGTATTTATTTATTGTAAAGGCTATGAATCTAAGTTTTTAGATTAATTCTAAATTTCTTACTTTGACTTCAAATTTTATTCTTAATTCTTCAATTCAATATTTTGAATGTACTTTTCTAAGTAAATCAAAGCTATTCCTAGTATTAAGTATGTTGTTCCTGTAAGGTAAATTAAATTTTCTCTCCATCCTCCATAGAAATACTCAAATATTATATGGAAAAGCATAATTACAGACCAAATTGTATTGAGAATCCATACATAATTATCCCCTATCTTTCCAGTGAAATTATTGGGTACATAAGAGAAAACCTACCCAAAGAAGTAAGATGAAGCTCCAAAATAAAAAATAAATGAGAACACAAGCATCAAAGGAGATGAATAAATCTCAAGGACACACAAAGATATCCCTATAACTAAAAGAGGATAGAAGAATAATTTGTGTTATAAGCTCTTCTTAATTGGATACAACATCAAAACAACATATGCCATAGATTTAGCAATATAACCTGCAGTAAGAATATAAATTTCCCATATCTCATCATCTCCATATAAGTCATACTCCATAGGAATACTATTTATACCAGGGAACTCATTATCAAAAAGAGGAGGTCCATTAAGGTTAGGATTTTCCACTTTATTAGGTCTATAGAAAAGTACTGGTACACCTGTAAATTAAACACACTACATTCCATAGCAAATAACAATAATAATAAACTTAATGACTTTGGCCTTTTCATATGTCTTCAAATTTTGAAATTCTCTGTAATAGTCCATTCTTTTCAAATATACTTTTTTATTGAAGATAAATAAAATAATTAGTAGTCAAATGTGACGCTTTTTTTTGTAAATTGTATTTTTTTAAATTATTAATATTTATATTTGTAAATTGATTGATTATTGATATTTAAAGGTTGAATTAATCAGATTTAAAATACAAATCTTGGGAAATTTAAAAAATATATTTTGATTAATTTTTGATTTCTTATGACACCTTATTTATTTAAAATACTAAATAATTAATTAATTTGATATGTAGTCATTAAAATAGCCAACTTAACTTAGGGTAGCAACAGCAATCAAACAACAATATTTGGTAAGATAGGTTAGATTTATTTGTATGGTAAATTGAACAGAAAATAAGAAAACAAGATTTGATAAAAATTCTTATTTTCGTCCTATTGACTAACTAAAAAAATAAGTATTATTTAAATATAAATTCAGATTCGAGATATTAGGTCATTTCTGATAGATAATAATACTTACGAATATAGAAATAATAATTTTTGATAGAATTCTGATTAGAAAAATTTAGAAAACAAAAATATTTTTGTGGATAAAAAAACATATAATTAAAATGGGAATTCATGATTTAATTAACATTTCTACTTACTCAAAAAAAAAGATACTATTTTAATAAAAATATAGATTCAAGGCAATAGGTAAATTTCATTATTGTAAAGCGCAACAAAAGTGTTTTTTTGGATAAAATTACATTTAATTATATTTAGAAAACAAGATTTAATTAAAATTCTTAAATCCAACTAAAAAAATAGATATTATTTAAATAAAAATCTAAATTTAAGAAAATAGATTAATTTTGAACCTCATGCTTATAGATTTAGATGAGAGATTATATAAGAAATGTATTATTGCTGACAGAATTATTTTAAAATCTAGTAATACTTTCAATAATAAGTTATTTTTATGTTTTTATTTAATAAGTATCCAAAAATATATAAAAGAATTTAATTTTTGTTTTACTTAAAAAAATTAAAAAAAAACTTTTATAAAATTGGATGGAGGTTAATTAAATTTTGCTTAAAAAGTAAAGTGAATGAAAAGAAAAGCAAAAGTAGATCTTCAATTCTGAGTAAATGATTTGCTGCTTATGAATTATAATTTTGATTCAACATAATGATTCATTTAAAAAGTTTAATATTATTATTTAGTATGTAGGTATTTTCACAATTTCAATTTACTTTATCATGAAGTAAGAAGTTAGCTGATTGTAGTTATATATTTTTAAATAAGTTTAAAACCTGATTATATTAAGTATTTTTCTATATTCCCTTACATTTCCTAATAAATTATTTAATTAAATTAAAAATAATACTTGAATGAAATGATTCTTTAAGACTGTTCGAGGAGATAAAATTTTAAAAAAGGGAAAATATATGAAAACAGAAAGAAGGTCTAAGCAAATAAAACCAAACTTACAGCTTTTAAAGCTTATGTTATATATATTAATAGTAGGTTGATTTTAATTATCAAATAATTAATATTTTTAACTTTTAAATGTATTCTCATGTAATAATGGGTATTTAATGTGTCAATTAATTAAATTACTTATATCTACTTTAAATATATTGATGAGATTATTAACATTAATAAATAATGTACTTTTGCTGATGTTTATTATTAGCTTATTAAATATTTTCTTTTAATATAATAGAAACTAAAAAAATATGGAATAATGAAAAAATTTAAAAAAAAACAAAATCTATTAGAGATTAAAGATGTGCTGAGGTTAAATATATTTAAATAAAAATATAAGTAATTAGCTCATAATGTGTTTGGATTAGCTTACTTTTAACAAATATTTGAAAAGATTGATTAGAATAGGAATTTAAGAAAAATAGCAAAGAATTTTAAAAAAGTAATAATGATGAACAAAGATAAAAGAATAAAATATTTAAGTAAAAGTTGAATGAGTTAGTTAGTGTATAATATATGAAGTATATTAAGCAATCAACAGAAGCATTATGGATGGATAGGTATATAAATTATTAATTTATTTATTTATAAATTAATGCTTTAAACTAAAAGATAATATTAGTATATAAAAAGTAAGGCTTTCTTTATTAAAATTAAAACATTTTCATACATTTATTTATTCATTATTTTATTCATTATTAGTTATTTTCTTTCATAATAACATTTGAGTTGAATGGCATTTCTGTATTATTTTAATTATTTATTGAAACATCCATAGGGTTATTTATGAAGTTGCCATTCTTTAATACAACGACTCCCTTAGGTACTAGGCTGCCTCTTTTATCTTCGAAAACGATGTCATGTACCTATTTGTATTCTTTTACAAAGTAAATGGTCAAACCATCTAAGAGAAGTCTGGGGAAGTCGTGAACATCACTCAAATTACCGTATGGGCAAATGATTGAATCAATGTTTAATGTTTTAGCAGCAATTATCTTGGCTTGAAGGCCTCCTAATAAATTTAAAAAAAACATTGAGTATAAATTTATTAACTAAAAAAAATTAATGTTTACCTATCTTGCATACTTCTCCTGTTAATGATAATTCACCAGTCATAGCAATATTAGCAGGAACTGGTTTACCAGTAGCTAATGATAAATAAGCAGTGCAAATAGCGATACCTGCAGAAGGACCATCTTTGGGAACAGCTCCTGACATAAAGTGAATGTGAACATTCTTTTCAGATAAAAGTTTCTTTTTGTCGTCTTTTAAGAAATTGAAAGCATTAATCTTAGCAATAGTCAAAGATTCCTACAAAACTTGTTGCAAGTTACCACTTGAAGAGAAAGTACCTTTCTTTTCTAATTAAGTGCTATCGAATACACATTCAATTTTCATGATATGTCCAACAAAGCCTCCTACACTCATGATATTTACAATACCTTTTATTATTTAACATATTATAAATATAAAATATTTTTGAAGATAATTTAATTTATTACCTGGAGGAAAAACGACTGATTAACGTGAGTCTAATTCAGCATCAAATCTTGGAACACCCAAGTACTTTTTAAGAATTTCCATTTGATTTGAAGATTCAGTGAGATCAAGGACAGGTAACTTAAGTTATTATACAGTTTAGTCACTAAGGATTGTTGGATAAGTAACCTCTTATGATGTTTCCTTTTTAACTGCTGGCTTTTCTTAACTTTCTTCATTTTAAGGTGCAGCTGTATTAACTTTATCAACAAAAAATAAATTAATTATTTTTAACAAATTTTATATTTTTACCTTAAACAGTCTCATTGTTAGCATTCTATTATTATTATGTTGTTTGACGAGTTTATGTTTGTTATTCTTTAAGCTTCTTTTATTATTCTTCATATAATTCCTTTTCTTTTTAGTTAGCAGCTTATTAAGATTATTGTTGGAGTTATACTAATTCAGGGTTATTCATAAGGAGTTCAACAGCATACTTTCTAGAAATAGTTTCAAAACATCTCTTCAAAGTTCTAACACCAGCTTCATCATAACACCAATCTAATAATTTAAATAGAAATATTAAAAAGAGATATTAAGAAATAATTTAATTTACTTTTGATAACTTAACTAATAGTTTGGTCATTGTACTTAAATAGGTTTTCGTTTATGCCATTACTCTTAATTGCCTTAGGAATAATAAATTTCTTGCTGATTTATAGCTTTTCTTCTTCGATATAAGCAGGAACATCAATAATTTCAAGTCTATTTTTCAATGGCTCAAGCATATTCATAATATTATTGGCTGTTAAAATGAAGATAGTATTAGAGAAATCAACCTTAATATCCATATAATGATCAGTGAAATTGTTATTTTCTTCAGGATTTAATATTTCCATCAAACTGTAATAAGGATCAGCACCCATACTTTTTTTATTTGTAAAATAAGTTTTTAAAATTGATTTAAAATAATTCTTACCTTGATCTAGAAATTTTATCTATTTCATCTAAGATAAAAACAGGGTTCATAGTTTGTGCCTTGATCAATTCTTTAATGAAAACACCTGTTTTTCAAAAGATCATTTTAATATTTTTTATTTCTTTCTTTTGAAGATTATTTACCTGGTTGGGAGTCGACGTAGGTTCTACGATGTCCCTTAAAGAAACTAGGATCAGAAATACCAGCAAAACTGATGAATCTGTTTTCTTTTTAAAGAGCTTTAGCTACTGCTTTGGCAATGGAAGTTTTTCCTGTACCAGGAGGACCCTGCAATAAAAGAATGAAGCCTTTACTCTTTGAATGAGTGTTTTTCATTTGATTTACAGCAATCATTTCAATAATTCTTTCCTTGACCTTTTCTAATCCATAAATTTCATCATCTAAAACTTTCTTAGCATACCCAATGTCCCAGTTAGCAGGAGTATATTTATTCCAAGGGATGCTGAAGACTTCATCAAGATAAGTATTAATTTTATTGAATTCACTTGAATGCTTATCAATTTGGCTAAATCTTTCAATTTCCTATCTAACTCTTTCCTTAGAAGGCTCATCTTCAATTAAATGCAATTTAGACAAATATTATTGAACTAACTTTTATGTTTGTCCACCAGCACCTTAGCCACCAAATCCAGGACCAGGTCCAAAAATGTTTTATTAACCTTGCTTATCACTAGCTAAATAAGCTTATTTAATGTATTCCATAGAAAGACGGGCTCTTGTTTATGTTTACATTCTAATCAAATTATCATCAGCTAACTTGAAGTTTCTGTTAACAATCTCCATCACATCATTAAGAGATTCTAAGTTCTGTCTCAAAAATAGAACTCTTTCAACAACATTCTTGCTTTCCAAAATAGTCTATATTAACAAGTTGATGTTTTCTTTCATGTAGCGTTGGTATAATTTTGCGATTCCTCCTACAATCTATTTTATTCAAAAGATAATAAATACTTTATGTATTGAAGATAATTTTTCTAAAATCATTTAAAAATTCATTCATTCATTATTTGTGCTTTTCTTCTTATTTTCAATTAATTTATTTCACTTTATTTTTTAATTAAACATTTTGTTATTTAATATTATAAAATAGTTATGTGAACTCTTCTTTTCTTTAATGTTTTATCCATTTATGACTACTTATTTTTATTTCTTCTTATTATCCTTAAATTTAACAGGAATTTGCTTTCACATTTTACTAAATATCTGTTTAATTTCTTTAATTCAAAAATTTTAAAAAAAAAAGTGAGTTTTTGGTAATTTCATTTTGTGAACTTAAATAAAACCCAAATCTTATCTTTGAGAGATTTTTAATATTTGAATTTTTAATGACATTTTGAAATGTCAAAATGCTTTAATATTTACTAAATATTTTGTGTTTAAATAGAAATATTTTTTCATTGTCTATTTTTGGTGAAAGTAACTAGAAGATTTTTACTTTTTTAAATTTTAAAAGAATTAATGCTTTAGTTTAAATTTCTTGATAATATTGCCAAATGATTGATAAAAAATTCAACAGCTCTTTTTTGTAATGATTTGATCAAAGATTGTGCTTTTTAAATTAATTAAAACCACGTTTGCTCAAAATCACAAAATTCAGAGAAAAGAAATCAGGAACGAATTGGAAGTATTATAATAATAAAGATCTCGTTTTTAATAGTGATTTAATAGAAATTATAAAGGGATCATATAATTTTGAAAGAACGCTATCATTTATCACTCTATTGAATACTTATCTTAAAATTTGATTAACCTAAATGAATGAATCTGATAAAGATAAAAATGAGTTTTTTTAAAGAACTTACTTAGAATAACATGCGATCAATCATTTCAGTGTTAGCTTCTGAAAGATTTGCTGTTTCTATTTCTTGAGGTCCTATGACTTCAATTTTTTCATATGCTACAGATTTCTTAATAGATTAGACTAAGCTACGAAGCAAGTAGAGTTCTCTTTCCAAATTGAACTTATCAATAACTTTATTTAAATTTTTGTCATCTTTGTAAGGGATAGTCTTTGCGAAAATTCCATTAGCATTTACTTATATTTCAATAATCTTGACACGATGACTAAGCTTCTTTGGAGCTAAGTCTACGTTCACTTAGCCAAAACTTTACTATGTAGGAGAGGTTTCAGTGACCTTACCTTTAAATGATTTAGATAGCTATTTGCCTACATTTTTTTCAAGTTCAAGACCTATTTGATAAACATCACCAGCTTCATTTAAAATAAAGTAAGCTAATTCATGATTAATCTCTGTTAAGTTTCCTGTTTTCATTTAGCAGGGAACCTTAGAGTAAGGTAGAATAGGCTATTGAGAAGAGAAAATAATGTGTGTTTAAGGAACAATCTTTTATTCTTCTTCAGTCAAATCAGTAGCTTTCCAGTTTCTCATTGGAATAGTCTTCAAAGAAACTACCTTCTTACTGTTTTAAGTGTTGTCATCATTATTGTTGTTATTTGGGTTTTGATTTCCATTTTGACTATTGTTATTGTTGTTATTAGGATTAGGATTGTTATTCTAAATGTTCTCAGAGCTATCATCTTCTGACAATTTTAAAATGTTTTTGTTGTGAATAATTGCTACTCTTTGGAAATTATCGAAATCTCTTCTGCTTTGACTTAATTGCTATCCTTAAATCTAAGTAAACTAGTAGCTAAGAGTCTTGTTGAGAGAAAAATTTTCTACTTTGGTGTGGAAAGAGACGGTGACTGGTTTAATTGCTTTAAAACTACTAAAATTATTTGCAATAAATTTGTTAATGTGTCTTAATCTTGAAATCATTCTTCTGCCTATTATAATATTATGAAGGGTATTGTATTAACGAAGTTGGAAATGGCTGTGTTTGAAGAGTCTTTTCTAATAAACTTATTTTGTTTTTTGTATCGCTTTGCTTTGTTTAAGTTGCTCGCTATTTTAATTACTAGTAATTTTCTTAGCTTTTCTTTTATTTTCTAAATTTAAATAATCTCTTGTCTTTAAACTATTATGCTCTTTTGATGTTTCTACCTACTGTGATTTTTCCAGATTTCTTCTGATTTTTATCGATCACTTGCTATTTCATCATTCAGCAACTTTATAATTCAATTATTGTTCAGCCATGAATCAATCAAGCAACCTATCAAATCATCAATCTAACAAAGAATGATCGAAACAATTATTATGTGAATACTTATTTTATAGTTTTTTTGTTATGAAGGTCAAAAACTGAAAAATATTAATAACTTAAAGCAATATCACAACTATTCTTATTTTGAGTGTACTCCTAACTTATTAATATAAGGAAGACAAGGAAAGAAAATTTTAAATGCTTTCTGATCTGTAAAATACCTGGCATTGAATATTTAGAGTTGGTTTAAAATAAACTAGCAACAAAAAATATCATACAAAATATACGCTTAGAAATGTATTTTCGAAATTAATTTCAATACATATTTGATTAAAGAATAACTTAGAAGTTTCTTAAATAATAAGAAAATTTCAGTATTTTTCCTTTATTTAAAACTTATCTCCTAAACAGCAATTATTTTTCATTCCAAATCTCAAGATTTAAATTTATAAAATAAAAAAATTGATTGATTGATTTACTAACTTGTAAAGAAAAATTTATTTATTTATTTATTTATTTGTTTTTATTTTAAAAATCTGATTTCATCAAATAACTAATTATTCCCCTTCCTTTTTTAAATTTCTATCTGGAGATTTAAATATCTGTAAACTTTTCTAATTTGATATTTGAAATTTTAAAAAGCAAATATAGAAACTAAAACTTATTTAAATAAATAAATTATATTTTAATCGGGTTTTTATTTCAAAAGAAGCTAAGTAGAACTTTACTTTATTTCATTAAAATTAAAGTGAAAAATTAAGTTAAGCAAAATAATTAAATTCTACAAATCTCAAACCAAAAAATTTCAACAAATTTTGAAATTATTTCACTCAAAAAAATTAATAAAATTCTAACTTTAGAAGAATTATTTATTCTCATAAACATTTTTCTATTTGAGATAGATATCCCAAATTGATTATTTCAGTCTTTTTTTATGAATTATTTCTTTGTGACTTAAAAAAGAATCTGAAAATTTAATATTTATTATTTATTATTCAAAAATTTCTCTTTCTGATTTTAAGAGTACTAATTTCAATTTTTATTCTTCTCAGACATATTTTATTTTTATTTTTAATAAGTTTTTACACACAAATTAAGGGAAAAAGCATATTGTATGTAGCTACTTAAATATAAGATTAAAGTAAGCTAATCTAAATCAGAAAAAATTATTTTATTTGACTTTATTCAATCAAGCAAGAGAAATTTAGATTATTTTATAAAAGTAATGTTTAAACAAATATTATCTTCTTACATTTAAATTGAACTGAGTCATACATAAACCAAACTTTAAATATTAGATAAATAATCTCAAATTTAAACCTTAATAAATGAAATCTAAATAATTTATTTTAACATGCTCTTAATTTTTCAGATATATTTTCTTTTAAAATCTATCTAACAATAGATTTTATTTTAACATTTACCAAAAAAAAGATTAAATTTAAAATTGATATTAAAAACTTTTTAAGATGTTTAGTAAGATAAATTATCCAATATAAAATATTTTGTGGAATGATTGAATTAAACAAAATTGTTAGATTTTATTGTTTCTTTATTATAAATTTTTAAGAATTTAAATAACTTTTTATATCAAAATCAAATTCATAAATGGAAATTAGCTGTGTTTAGTTAATTTTTTTTATACTAAATTTTCATAAAATCTATGAAGGAAATTAGCTGTGTTTAGTTAAATTTTTTTATACTAAATTTTCATAAAATCTATGAAGGAAATTAGCTGTGTTTAGTTAAATTTTTTTATACTAAATTTTCATAAAATCTATGAATTTAATCTATTTATCCTTATCCAATAAATAAAAAAAATAGTTAAATGAGTAAGTTTTAATAATTAAAAATCTCAAAAAAGAACACCACAATTAAAAGTTTTACTTTCTCTTCAAAAGAAATAACTTATTTTAAAAATGAATTTAAAGTAACACATTTATGCAATTCATTTATTATGTATTCACTTTAAATGAAAAATGGGTGATTGAATTAGAAATATTTTTTAGCATTTTAATAGCAGCATAAAAAAAGATTTAGAAACAATCAAAATAATTAGAAAATGTTTTTATATATTACTTTAAACTATAAATTTAACAAAGAGAATTTGCTACATTAAAAATTTATTAATTTCATTTAACAATACGAGAGATATTTTGTAATCCAGAACCTAGACATGAGAAGATGACTGTGGTGGGTTTAGTGACACCATCTAATTATTCATCTAAATCAATTTCAGGTTCTAAAGATTCATCTTCTACTCCACTTTGTTTTCTATTTCCAAAGTTTTCAGAGTCTTCATCATCTTCTTCTTCTTCTTATATTTTTTGTTAATCTTATTCTTCATCTTCTTCAGCTTCCTCATCAGCTTCAATCTTGAAGGTAATACCTAAGAATTGTTGGATAATTTTAAGGTTTTCTACTGTGTAAGGTGTTATTCTACCAAGACGTACAGAGCTAATTTTTCTTTCTGATAAAGCCATTAAAGTTAAAATTAAAGATTAATTTCTAGAATCTATAAATCCAGTGTATAAAATTTCATCAAGAAGAGCAAGTGCAGCTCTTTCACCAACAGCTTCAGGTTAATTATGGGCAGGAGGTAAGCTTTCATCAAGACATTCATCTATAGTAACAAGTTAGCCATTGTTGTATTCGGCAACAAGGGAAATAGAATAACCAGGACTAGATCCTTCTTTGTTACCTCCCTTGTAGAAATCAGAGTAAATATAAACATCAGGTAAGTAATCATTAAATATTCCTCTAGCAGATGTAATAATACGATTCAAAATTGAAGGATTTACTCTTGCTCCAGAGCAAACACCTCTAATTCTTTTTATTTTACCCTATTATTTGAGCTTGATTGAACGCAAAAATTTAACAAATGGAACTTTAAAGATAACTTCTCCTTATCCATTTGGCTTGAAGCCACGCTTGTTAACCTTTAAAAAGAGTTCACCTTCAATTTAGAATTTACGAATCAAGTGCAAAGTGCAATTTGAAAAAGTATCTACTGACATATCTATTTCATCATTAGTTACACCTTTGAATTTTATGTTAAGCTTGCTCTTACCAAACAAAGCAAGAATAGTCAAAGGCTCTAAGAAGTAAGTAATACAACGTTCCTCACCACAGTCGAATTCAAATTCAACACCTTCGTTATTTGTGATAATACCAGGATAATATTTAATTGCAGTTCCATTCTTGCTAATTTAAAATTTAGCACCAGATGATATTCTTTCGACTAAACGAAGGAATTTAACTTCATATTATTGAATACCCTAAATGCCAGTTTTTTCAAAAGCACGATAATTTTCAATTAAAACTGGACGCTCAGAAATAGTTGAGCATACTATAATTTATCTAATGTTTGTTGGGTCACTAAATTTAATCATTTTATTAATATTCCTAATTAATTAATATTCTATTTTTTAATTATTAATTTTTAGCTTTTTTAATTCAGATTCTAATTAAAATATACAAAAATCTTATCAAATTCTTTATTCACAAAACAAAGCAAGTTATTTCTTTCATTCTCTAGCTCCTTAATATCAAAAACATTGAAAATCCTACCTTAAATAAAAACTATCGCTTAATTGCATTCATTTTTACATGAATAAATCAATATATTTTAAAGCTAATAATTGAAATGCCCTTTAATTTATCTCTTTATCAATCATTAATTCTGGACTCTCTCTACTTTTGAAGCATAATATACATGACAGTTTTTAACGTTAATATATTACAAATATTCAAAACATATTAAAATTAATATCTTTTAAGATATTTTTTAAAATAAAATTAATTTATCTAAATTTCAGAGGATATCACCACTTCATAACTTATAAATTTCTTCAACAACATCTAGATAAAATGACTAAAACCTGAAATAATTTTATCTTTTTATTTATTTGAGAAAATTGATATTGAAATAGTGATATTTATCAATATGTAAATCTAATTTTCATATTAAAATCAATTTTTTAAATACATCTTTATTACTTTAATGCTAAAATTTTCTTGAAAAAATAACAATTTTATTTCTATCAAAAGATTAAACCTAATTTAAAGTGTTTTCTGAGAATATTTTAAGTTTAAACTGTCACTATTTTTCTTGATTGTCCGTCCTCAAAATATCTTAAATACATTTAAATGATTATTAAAAGTCTGTACATAAAATATTCTATTTTTAATTCATTTTTTAGAGATTCAATAAAATGTAAAATAAATATTGGTTTGTCAATATTTTATTTGATGGTTGAAATATTTTTTGTTGTAAAATTAGAAAGTACATACATATATATTAACATAAATAAAGTAATTTCATTCAGTTTTAGTTAAGTTGGTGATGTTAGCTATTTCATCTTCAATTTACTAAGTATGGAATTTTATTATATTGAGTTATTCGCTTTTTGAGTCATTTAATTTTTGCTCATCTTAATCTATCTTAGGAGCCTATTCAATTTGCTTCTTTTCTTAAGTGACTTCATCAAAGCTTTATCCTAATCTTTCGTTGATTTTATTTATATATTGCTTGACAGTGTCTACAAATTGTGTAATTCTAGATTTGTGAAGTAAATGATCCTTGTCTTCACTTGTAGTATTGTTAGTCAATTGATTTTTCATTCTCATCAAAATGAACTCTAAAGTACTTAAAGAACTGCTTAAAATGCTACTTTTTTCAGATAGATTGGTAATGCTAGATGTTAGTTTTTAAATTAATACAGAGAATAAATTGACTATGCTCTCATATTGAGTAAAACTATTAGTTTATTGATTTTTGATGCTTTCACCTAATTCCTTTCTAAACATATCAAAAATAAAGGCAGACATAGACATATTGTCATTATCTAAAATCATATCTTGATAAATTTCAAACAAACACTATTTTTTATTATTAAATTAAAGAATTAAAATAAATTCAATAGCTAAAATCAATTACATTCTTGTTGAACAAAGCAAGGAGTTTCTTTAAGCCTTCTAAGAATTTTTGTTATGAAGCCTTTTCATAACCTTAACCGACAGGTTCAAACATAGCTACAATAACTTTACCAATGGGGACATTAAAGTAGTTTACATTGTTAATTAATTATGAGTCAATAGTAATTTCTTCAACAATATTAGATAAATCTTCAATGAAGTTTTTTACTAATTCAGCTTTTGAGGGTTCCTTCTTGAGGAAAATATTGATGTAAGGAAGCAAGATTTTGAGTTTATATTCAGAAGAATAGAAGATTTAGAATGATTTTTGAGCAAATAAATCCTTGATAAAGAAACCAATACCTGTAAGGTTATAAGTTAAATAGGGAGTATATTCAGTAACTTGTTATGAAATATCTGTATCACTAAAGTTATTGTATCTAAGAGAATACATGAAATTTTCAACAAGTTCTTAAGTTCCTGGAATTATTTCTAAGAAACTCTTTTTAGAAGATTCTAAGAAAGCAGAAACATTTTTTTCATCAAAAACACCTTATTGGTGAAGAGCTTCATTAACTCCTTGAAGGATATCTAAGTAGAAAAGGACAACATAGTGGTTAATTAATGTTTATGATTGTGCATTTTTGTATTACATTTAACCAGTATATGTATCTACTTCAATTAAGTCGCGTGCACTGAGAAGCTTCTTGTGGTTCTTGATCTCTGGGAGATTCTTGATTATTGTTAAAAATCTATTCAAGAAATCAATAACCCAACCTTCAAAGTGTTCTTAGAATTATTTAGCATGTTAATTGAGTTCTTCACTTTTATATTTAGATTGATATTTCTCAAATTTCTTAATACCATCCATAACTGCTCTCAAGATATCAGGCAATATTCTAGGATAAAATGCTTCTTTATTTTCTATTTACTTTGCTATTACTGCGAGCATTTCGAGTAACATAAATTTTTTCTCAACTGTCTTAGTTTGTTCCATTCTTGATTAAAGGAATAGCAAAACCCATTTCTTTTTTAATAAATAATAAATATTAATTCAATGTTTCATTTTTTTTCATTAAAAAAATGTTTTTTCACAGCTATTTTCATTTTATTTCTGAAAAAATCCTTTTTTTAATTTGAGTCATTTTATGAAAATACCTTATTATCAATAGCTAATATTCTCTTGCAAATGTACAAAGTGAGTTCGTTATGGTTGAGAGGATCGTCTCTAATGCTGTCGAATTTAGTTGAATATATCTTCTTGAATTAATAATAAAGGTTTTTATCACAGAAGTTCAACCCAAATGCAATAAATTGGTCAGTGCATTGTTCAAAATAATTTTGTTCTAACATGGGAATATATTTGCAATACTTAGAAATAAGCTCTCTGCCTTATTCAGGGGTTAACTTTTATGTCTAAATAGTTGTTGCACTTTTCTCAAGAGCAGAAGTAAAATCTTCACCTAAAACTGCTTCTTGTTTCTCATAAATTTACTCTAAAACTTCTAAAAACTCCATCTTTCCTATGAATGAAATATAATTGCTTTTTATTCTTTTAAATATCTAATAAAATTTTGTTACTTATTTTCAAAATAAATTAATTATTAACTTTAAAAAGATCTTCTTTCTAATCAGAAACTTTAAATAAAGATATTCTTTCAAAAACGAGAAAAAGTTATTCATTAATATTTAAATACATCAAACACATTCTATATTCTAATCGAAAACTAGAAAACTCGAAAACTCAGGAAAAGCTTATCATTTTTATAACAAAAGAATAAAAAATAACTAATTTATCAAAACTAAATAGATTCTCATTATTTAAAATATTTAAAATAGTATTAACAGCAATATTTATCATACAAAAAATAATATTAAATATGTTCAAATAAACAAAGAGCTGATTTAGGAAATTAATAAGACTTTTAAGAATTTTTTTCGAGCTTTTTGATAGATGAAAATTGTTGACAAATTTAATAATTTAAAAACTTACTTTTAATGTTACTACTTAAATTTAATAGATTAATTTAATCTAAAATAACTTTAATAACATTTAAGAGAAATTGCTTATATATTTTTTAAAGGTGATAATTATTTTAAAATAAACTCTACTTAATTTAAAATGTAATTATCAGATGTAATATTAAATATTTTATTAAGAAATTTACTAAGAAATGAGTCTTGAATGTTTTTAATTTATTCCTTATAAAAAACAAAAAATAAAAAAATATTTTAAAATCCAAAAACACACTGCACACACTTAATGTAAATTATTCTATTTAATATTAGAGCATTTTTATTTATCAAAAATTTATTGATAATCAAATTGTCAATAATTTTGAACTGATTGATTGTGATTATGATTATATTAGTCATTTTTATTTTGTCTTAATAATTATAACTAGATATTAAAATATTAATTGATTATTTAAAAGTAGATTTTACATTTTAGGTAAAATGTTTTTCAGAAATGAAAACTCATCTGATTTAAGAAAATATTGAGAAAATCAATGAAAAGTCAATTTTAATTCATTTTAGGAGAAGGGTTTTGAATATTTCTCGAAAGATTAAAAAAGATAAATTATTTAATAAATATTCACTTTTTATTAGAATTTCAATTTAGATTTTAAATTAGAAAATTATTTATTTTAACAATTACGACAATAAAATATGCCAAGAGTATTTGATCCAGAAAGAGATGATCCTACTGTGAAGCTACTTAAAGGAGTTACTACCTTTTTTGGAGAGCAAAAATATAAATTGAGTGAGAATGAAATAAATGAATTTATAAAAAATATGCTGAAAAGAGAGAGATATTCTTTAATGGTTTAAAAGTATCTTCAAAATAAAATAGAATTCCCTGATATTATTGTTAAAAGTTCTTGTAATAAAGGACATTTCTATTTCAATACAAGCAACTACCCTTTTTAGTATTTTCCTTCTGATTATAATAAGTAGAAGAACGAAATTGTTCTTTGTAAAAATCAAATCAAAAATCTTTTAGAGCTACAAGAAAATTTAGACAGAGAGTTAACTCTTGCTTATGATCAAAATGTAGAAAAGAAAGATCTTTCTTAGGATGCTGATTTTGCTTGTTCTCAAATTAGAGCATGTAGAGTTTAGCTTGATAATTATAAAAAGCTTGATAACGATTCTAAAAAGTAAATCAGTCAAACTTGTGCTAGATTCTTATTTAGAGTAAATCATTGGTTTTTAAAATAATTAGAAATATAATATTATCACATTCTAATTTCCTATTTGAATAATTTTTAAATTTATTTTATAAAAAAAGCACAAAGGCCCTAATCAAGACTAACTCCCTCATGATATGTGGGTTAGATATACTGAAAAAATATTAGATAAATTTGATTACTGTTATAATCTTACCTACCCTTTCAAGTGATTTATTTATCTGTCTGTATAAAAATATTAACTAACTAATTAACTTAAAAAGCTTTTTGAAGAAAAGAAAGCTACAATGCTTCATAGATAAAAATCTTTTCATTTAAAAAAAATTATTTTACTTTTTATTTATGTTTAGAATCAATTTTTTAGAAATTATCTATCAGCTATTATATTTATTTTAATTCAAATTTATTGTAGATCTTCTTAAATTAATCCAATCTTTTATAAATTTAATTTTCGTATTTGATTTTTTTAATATATCAGCATTTTTAAAATGTTGGGAAGGGATAGGTATTAATTAGTTAAAATTTTATAGTATGTTTTATATTTCGTGATTAATAATTTTATTTTTAAATGGTAGAGGTTAAAATTAAACCCTATTTTTTAAGAGTCTTTAAAATTAATTATCCTATTATAATAGTATAATTCTTAAAAATAATAATATTCTTAGATCCATCTCTAAGAGATGTTAAATTTATTAGAATTTTTCAATTAAATTACTACAGTTTTTTAATTAGAACAATTAATTTAAATAATAATACATTTTTCTTTTTTTTCTTTTTTTCCTTAGCTTTACAAAAACATATTTATGTTACTCATAAGTGAATGTGCTGATGTAAGTGTAATAAGCAGGGTAATTAGTGATTATTGCCTGACGAAAAATACGTAAATATATAATTGTTTACAAGTTAATTTATCTAATTTTTGTTGCATTAGATATCTATAAACAAAAAAATAAGAAAAGATTAACTTGAAAATGAATGAAAATTTGATTCAAGATGAAATAGAAGTTGATGAAAATTTAGCAAAAGAATTACAGGCAATTATATATAAATACAGAAGGCATATATAGAAATAGAGTAATTATATTAATGATTCTACATTTAGAAGTATGAAGTAGAAAGACCCTGAATCATTTTAGAATGAGTATTCCATGTCTAAGTTTCCAGGTGATGTAGAAGAGGCAAAACAAAAGAAAAAAAATTATACAATAAATTAGATCTATTTAAATAAAAAGAAGAAAATAGATTGGTTATTTTTTAACATTTACAATCAATCTTATTTGATAGAAACCTATGGAATGGGTGTTCCACTGTTTTTTACTATGATGAAAATGACCATTAGTGTGTTAATGCTTTTATTTTTAATAAATCTCTACACAGGATTAAATTAGTTTAATGTATGTAAAACTGATTAGTGCTATAGTTATATAGGTGGAGGCTTAGGGATTATAGATATTGTTAATATGCCCAGCGATTTTATGATAAGTCTTTCGTTTGGTATATGGGTTGTTTATAGCTACATTTTAAAATTGTATATATATAAAATCTGTAATTAAGATGATGAAATAAGAAAAGATTATGCTGCTAAATCAAATTAAATTATCCTTAAATACTTTTCAAAAGGTTTATCAAATTAATAGGTAGAAGAGAGACTCACTTAAAAATTTTATGAATATATATAAAGGGAAAATATTGGGATTCTTAATGAAGATATGAATATTACATTATCCAATGTTACTCCAATAACTAATTTTTACAAAATATCTAAAAAAATTAAGGCCACCAATAAACTATATATGAAAATCATTAAGAAATTAAAATTGTTAGATGAAAATATTATGAGGCCTTAATAAAGCTAAGATATTAGAAGACCTAACCGTTTTTAGTCTATATCTTTGGCCAACAGCATTAACTTTAACTAAAATGAGGATTAGACTTCAAACAAATCATAATAAAATGAAGAATAAACTTAAAACAAATTATAATACAATGAGGATTAGACTTAAAATGAGGATTAAAATTAATAGAAATTATAATCAGATGAGGATTAAAATGAAAACAAATTATTATAAATTGAAGATTAGACTAAAGACTAAATGAAGAGTTTTATGAATTAAAAAGAAAAAGAAGATAATAATTAGGAAGATGAGTCAGATAGTAAAGAATAATAATTATGTGGAGATAAATAATAAAATATCAATTTAGAATCTAATTTACAAAACAAAATTGATGATCAATTATTAGGAGAAAAAGATATTGTAGGAGAATTATCAGAAGAATAGAAAAATGAAGTTAAATAAAATGAATATAATTCATAAATATTTCCAGATGTTTATGATTATAGATATTTAATGGATGATGCAGAATAAAATAACCAGCTTAGTAGCCATGTCTCTAAGGATGATAGGATTTAAATTGTTGATTTATTTTATTGCAAATAAATTTTGGTAAAATAATATGAGAAAAAAATTAAACAGCTTACAAAACTGTTAAAAAAATACTAATAAAAGAAATAATAATTGCAAGATGAATATGTCTCAAGCAAAACTCTATCTTCTTCTTATATAATTAAATGCAAGAGTCTTTAATAAAAGAACTTGATACTTATTTTTTTAAAACCATAAAATCAATTTAAAAGCTTTTTCTAAAAAGCTAAATATATTTTCAGAAAAAATAACTCTTCATACACATTAGATAGATATTATCCTTAAGGTGCAACACACTTAAACATAAATTGGTAGACAATAGGAATAGAATTGCAAGATAAATTATAAAAATAAGTGCTAGTCTAAATTCTAGGTTTTGTCCAGTTTGTGCTCTCGTTTGTATTTATTTATTTTATTTATGCAGAAAAATCTGATAATGATTCAAGTACAGAAGGCAGTAGAAAAGAATAATATTTGAAAAAAGCTCTTTTTTCTTTTGTTTTAACCTTATTCTATTTGATAAGTGAAAATATTTATGATTTATATTCTAATCACATGATCATTTCTATGAACTCAAAACGAACTTTGCTCTATATGCAAAACTTATTCTTTTTTTACTCACTCTATTACATCATTCTTCCTCTAACATCTGTTATTATTTATGGAAATATGCAACTACTTTCATCTTAAAATGAAGTAGATTTTACTCCATTCTAGTAAATTCACCCTTTTCAAATATTTGTTACTAATTTTCTCGTAGCTGCGACCCTCTTCAGTCTAAAAGTAATTTCAAATATTTTTTTTATCAAATACCTTAAATCTTCATTAATTAAGACCCCAAAAAAATTTCTTTTTTTTCAGAAATTATAACTATCTCAAATTTTGAAATTTCTTGTCCTTAAATTTAAGTGGCCTTCATATTTGAGTATTTGCTGTCATTAAATTTTTAAAAATATTTTAATTCATTTAATCAAATAATTTAATTTGTTTTTTAAAAATATTTTAGTCAATATTTCCAGTAAAGTTGATTAAGAGAAAACTAATACAATATTATTACTTGAAAACATAAAGATACCTAAAAAAAACACAATACGAATTGAACAAGATATTTAGAAGGTAAAAATTTAGATTGGAAGACTGCACTTTATCATTATTTAATCTACTGGTAATAACTATTCCATTCACTTTCTGCCTGCCTATATTGCTTATCTTACCTATCTTTTATTTATTTGTGATGTACTTTGCTTTTAAGTATCAATACTTAATGGTTTTAAGACCTAAATATTATTGTAAGTCAATACACAAAAAGACAAGCAAAATCTTTGCAAACTATATTCAAAGAGTTTCATTTTTATCTTACATATTCTTTACATCAAATATTTTCTTATTAGCAAGTGGTATCATTTTCTATGCAGTATATTCTGTGACTGAAACATTCGTAGTTCTGTATATAAAATATAACTTTAAGAAGAAGTAAGCTTCTAGATTTGAGTTTATCAACAATATGATAGGACATTTCTAAGATGAAAAAAAGACTGAGCTTACAGCCTAACTTGGCTAGGCTGTAGAATAATATTGTAAATTAATAAATTAAATATTTTACTAAAATTACATTCTATTTTTTTTAAATAAAGAATATTTTACTTAGAGTGTCACTCAAAGCAGTACACAGTCAAGAGTATTCTATTATAATTAATAATAAATCCATACAATGTCGGATTAAATTTCCTAAACTGATTCATAGTTTAGAATATTAGGAAGATCTGAGACTTAGTTTAATCCTCAAAAAAACAAGAAATTTCATTATTCCTTCATGCTTTAATACTAAAAATATAAATATATCTTAGACTAATCCAAACTTTTTCATAGCCAAAAAGTCTGAAATGTTATAATTCAAAAGAAAAACCTATTTGAAAATCATATTTATTTCATATCTATTGCTTCAAAATTAAAATTATTCAGTAAATAGATATAATTTATAATATTCGTAAATTTATTATTTATTTTCTTTAACACAATATAAAGAAGATTTTTTTATGAATTGAGTTCATTCTAATTTAAGTTTAGTAAAATTTGTTATAAAAATTTCTTCCATTTTCTGATTAATATAATTTATTAAAGTTACATGAAGTAGTTTTAACTGAATAAAAAATTTCATATTTCCTTTCTGCTGCTGAAAATTAAAAAATTTAATTGGAAGACTATTTTAAGCAAGATTTCAACTAACTAGCAGAATCTTTAGAATAAATCAATAAAAAGAAAAAAATCCATTTTTATTAAAGAACAAAATTTATAAAAGATAAACCCAAAATATTTATTTGTAAATGTTATTGATTTTGCAGTTTAATTCTTTATTTATGAATTTTTATTTGAAATGATCTTTCTTGTTAATAAATTTAAATTGAGGATTAAAGATGTCGATATAATGTCATATCTATTTTTTATTATACAATGGTGTAAATTTAGTTGACCAAAAATGTTCTGGTAAAATTAAAAATAAAGCTTCAAATATAAGATTAACCTTTTCTTCATTTTGAGTATAATGTATGTTTTACAATCTTCATGAATTGTTAAATTTTTATTTAGAATATAAAAATTAGGCAAAAAATAAAAAAGAAATAGCGAATATCTTTAATACTGTTAATATATTTATGATTTATTCAGATCCATTAAAAAAAAAACATTTAAAATCTATTTTATTTATAAATTTGAAAATTGATTACATTTTCTCTAATTAAGATTAATTAGTCAAAATATATAATTGTTTGTGAGTTTGATGTTTGATGGTAAGTTTTTTATTTTATAGATGATTATATTTTTTGATTGGAATTATGTAAATGAGATGAGTTTTTGCTTATGGCTAATATGATGTTTAGACGATTACTTCTGGCTAATTAAGAATAAAATAGATGACCAGAAAAAATATTTACTATCAAGTAAGCAAATTATAAATTTTGAGAATAAATTAAAATCAAAAAGAGTAAAGGATGCTTGATTTATTATAATTAAAAGAAAACATATTTTAATCATGAAAGATAAATTGATTCAAAATGAAAATGATTAAAGACAAATAATAGCTGGGGAATTATAAAATATTATTTAGAAATGTAGAAAAACTATTTAAAGAAACAGTAAATATATTTTAGAATAGAACTTTAGCATAACTATGCAAAAAGAGGCTAAGATGTCTTACAATATTGAGTACGCAATTTCTAGATTTCCTGGAGATATAAATGAAGCTAAGGAAAAGAAGAAGAATAAAACAATTCAATAGATCTACAATCACAAAACAAAAGAAGAATTAGATTGGTTGTTTTTTGACCTCTACAAATAAAATTAAATCACATAAAAATATGGGATGGGAGTGCCTTTGTTGTTTACAATTATGAAAATGATTATATCTGTTTTCCTCATTTTATTTTTAATTAATCTGTATCCAGGCCTAAAACAGTTAAAATAATGTAAAAACAATTATTGTTACAGCTACATAGTTGGGAGTATTGGAATTATTGATATTCCTTAACTTCCAAATTAAGCTATGAATAATATTTCATTTGTTATATGGTTAGTATTCAGCTATTTCTTGGAGTACTATATTAGTTAAATATGCAAACAGGTAGATGAAAGTAAATTAGAACAAGAACCTTAGTCAAATCAAATAGTTCTGAAGTATTTTCCAAAGGGATTAAGTTAAGAAGAAATTGATGAAGTTTTAACTTAAGAATTCAATCGATATTTAGAAAAAGAAAATGTGGAAATGCAAAATATAAATATGAACATAGAAGTAGAAAATTCAATTCAGATAGATGATTATTACAAGTAAACTAAATTATTAAAGGAAATCACTAAACTATACATGAAAATCATAAAATTAATTATTAAAATTGATCCATAAAGCATGCATCCACCTTACTCAAATCATAAATAAGATTTTAGAGTTTACAATTCAGCCTCATTGAATAAATAGCAGAATTCATAATAAGAAAATGAAAACAAATCTTTTTTATAAATCTAATCCATTAAATAAAATTAAAACTAAATTGACGAAATTGATAATGAGGAGGATTTCGATGATTTTTTTGAAGAATAGAAAAACCAAAAATCCTCTTTTCAAGAAATAAATTAACAAAAGAATTCAGATTACCTTTAATTAAAAAATTAAATAGATCTTCAAATCAGAAATTCAGAAAATCTTTAATTCACAAATGTAATAAATCAATAAATGAGAAGTTCAGAAAATCTTTATTAAAATAATTCAATTAAGCATGAAATAAAAAGTTAAGAAAATCAATTCAAAAATCCAATAAATCTTGAAATAAAAAGTTCAGACAATTTTTATTTTCATAATTCAATAAATTAATAAATGAGAAATTCGGAAAATCTTAATTAAAATAATTCAATTCAGCGTGAAATAAAAAATTAAGAAAATTGTGAATTCAAAAATTCAATAAATATCTCAATCAGAAATTCAGAAAATCTTTATTAAAACAATTCAATAAATCATGAAATAAAAAGTTAAGAAAATCTTTAATTCAAAAACTCAATAAATCTTTAAATGAGAAATTCAGAAAATCTTTAAAACTAAGAAAACTTTGAAAGAGATTAAGAAAATTATGAAATAGATTAAGTAGAACTAAATAGCTTTTCTAGTGAAAATGAAAGAGAAAATTGTTTAGAGTTAGATTGGTGTAGTTAGTTTTTGGAATAAAATAACAAAAAAGTGAAAAAGCTAAATAAATTATTAATAAAATATTAAAAGAAAAAGGAAACTTTGTAAATGCTGTCCAATTCCAAAAAAATATTATCTTCTTCTTACATTATAAAATGCTCTAGCATTTAATAAAAAAACATGCTTTTAATTCTCTTAAAATCATAAAATCCTTTTAGGAGCTGTTTTGAAAAGTTAAAATATATTTTCAGGAAAAAGAGTTCATTATTTTCACTAAATAGATATTTTGTTGAAGATTCAACTCATTAAAATTTGAATTGGAAAACCGTGGGTTTGGAGCTTTAAAATAGATTTAAAAAATAGATTTTAGTTTAAATCTTAGGCACATTTTTGTTCGTTTTATCTATTATTATACTTTATGGCATATATTTGGATAAAATAAATAATGAATAAAATAAAGAAAAGAATTTCATATGGTATTTAACTAAAGCATTAGTTGCTGCTTCATAGACAACATTTTATTTGGTTAGTGAAAAAATATATGATAATTATGCTCACCACATGGTTACTTCTTTGTAATCAAAAAGAGTTTTGCTTTACTTAGAAAATATATTCTTTTTCTATTCTCTTTACTATATTTATTTCCCTCTGTTTAGCTTAATTTTCTTTGGCTACTTTTAGCTTCTAAATTAAAAAGTTTATAATAAAAATAATAATACCCTAATAGATAATCTTTAACTTTTCGATACCTTTTAGACTAATTTTTTGATTGCATCAGCTCTCTTTTTTTTGAAGGTAAAACTTATTTTTACAAATACAACAATTAAAATATTCATTCATTTTATCATAATAAAGTCTTTGTTTCCTTTGAAGTATTTGCTTTCTAAGTTGAAGTAATATTACTATCAAAAATCAAAAAGATACCTTAAAAAAACTTAACATGAACTAGATAAGATTTTTAAAAGATAAAAATTTAGATTAGAAGATTGTACTTTGTCTTTATTTAATTTATTAGCTATTTCAATACCTTTTACTTTTTGTCTTCCAGTAGCTTTAATATTACCTATTACCCTTCTTATTATAATGTATTTTGTTTTCAAATATTAATACTTGATGATTTTTAGACCAGCGTTTTATAGTAAGTTGATTCTCCAAAAAGCTGCAAAAAAATTTGCTGCGTATATCTAAAGAATAGCTTTTTTATCTTACATATTTTTCACATCTGATATCTTAGTGTGTATAGGTGGAATGGGATTCTATATTTCTATTTTTTTATTGGAAACTTCAATATTCATATTCAAGGGTATTAACTACCAATAATAATCAATGAAACATTAATTTATTGATTCTGCTTTAGGTTACTTTAAAGAATAAAAGAATAATCATTTATAAAATTAACTTAATTTGGCTGTTGAATCTTATTGTAAAATAAATATTATTTTTTTTAAAAAACTTCTAAATTTTTTCTCTTTTTATTAAAAGAATAGCTAAACTCCAAGGAAAATAGCTAATCTTAATCTAAAATTTTTTATTTTAATTAATAACCTATTCAAGATGCTACTTTAATGAGCTAACTTTCTTAGACTGAATCAAAATAATTCTAATCAGATAATTAAATTAGTCACTTCATCTAATTTAACAAGAAATCTCTTGAATACTCTTACATTTAATCCTATTAGCGCTTTTAACAATCTATAGAAAATCTAAAAACCTTTCACTTCTAATAACCATGACCAAGAATTTCAATAAAAAATTCACTTTTTTTAATTTCTATCAGAGCTATTTTCAAATAAAACTTCTTCACTATTAAAATTAAGCATTTAGTGTAGAGTTACTAGATAGATTTCAATTTATTAAAAGTTAATTAAAAATTTTCATTCAAATTACAATTCAAAGAAGGGACAATAGATATTTCTTCAGATAATTAATATACATACTAATTATATATATCCCATAGAGATGCTTAACCAATATGAGAAAAGTTGGATTACTAAAATTCTCAAAAATCTCTGATGATAAAATTAATTTAATTACTATTTTGAATGTCAAAAAATTTTATATTTTTCTTTCAATTTATATTTTAAAAATGTAAGAAATTTACTAAGGCAAGACCTTAAATTCTCAAATTCGGTTATCTTGTCTGTATTTAACACTCTTATTCACTGGAAAAAATATTTTTGAAAATCAACAAAAATTAAAAAAAAAGCAGAATATTTGATGAATAAACCCTAGAAAAAAATATTCTTCTTTATCAATAATATGTAGATAGATAGATAGATGTCCATTGAATAGACTCAAGTTTTAAAGTTTTTAAAAACAAAATAAATGCTGAATGACTTGACTTGTAAATGGAAATGAAAAATTCTATTAGAATATGGAAATATAAACTATTTACAAAAAAGGAAGGAAATTAATTAAGTTTAGTTTAGTTAGTTTTTAAAAGATCATTAGATTTGATATTTTTCTAGGTTTTGTTTGATAGTAAATGGACTGATTAATTCTTTAGCAGCTCTGTATTTATTACTTTCTGCATTCTATAATTTATTTTGGTTTACTTCATCATTAAATTCTTCATCATCTGTAACATTTTCTTCTCCAAACTAAGTATTGTTTCTTGCTTGCACATGTTTGAATTGAATTTCTTATTATTAATACTAATTAGGCTTTATTTAGTTATTTTAACTGGTATTTTAAGAGTATTACTATATTTATTTGTTAAATGTATTTGGAAGCTGTTTCTAAAAAGCTTGTTACGGAATACAGTAGTATTATTATTGTTATTATTACTAATTATATACTTATTTTTGAGTATTTTTAGATGTTTGGAAATTACTTAATATGTTTCTTTTTGAATCTAAATCATCTTCACCAATATCTCCTTGTAATTACTTATTTGACTCTTATATCATTTAAGGACCTGAAAGTTGTTTTTCTTTCTTGAATTATCTCATATCGGTTTATTGTTTAGAAACATTTTAATTTTTTTAATTTTGATTACTAAAATTTTAAAATTAATTATTATAGCTAATAGTATTTGTTTGATTTTGTTGTTTTGAATTTAGCCATTAACTAGCCATTTTATTAGTATCAATAATATTCAAAGTAGGTTGATTGTAATTTTTGTTAGAGTCTTGCAATAATTGTTTTCTGTCATAATTGTCTTTTTTAATTGGCAAATTCTAAAAATGTTATTGATTCTAATTCATAGCTGGTTTATTTTATTGAACTGATATAAAACTGTTTGCATGCTAAGAATAAGAATTGTTTTACTGTTTCTCAATAGCTGAAATATTTGCACTATTAAATATATTTTATTGGTTGATGAAAGATTATGTCTAATTTATGAATGAGTTACTAGAACCATTTCTTATCATATTTGATTTATTTAACAAAGGACTCATAGATATTTATGAAAAACTTAAGTCTTTGTTATTGTTTGTATTTATAAATGATACATTAGGAGTTATTATTGTTTTCTGATTTGAAATATCTTCATTTTAATTTCCTCTTTATTCATTTAAAAGTGATTAAAATGTTTGATGGTTTCTCTTTTCATTTTATGATGTGTTTAGCTTACGTATATTAGGGATTTGCATACCATTTATTCTCTACAAATCATTTAATTTTTAATCTTTATGACTTATCAGATCTATACTTATTTCTAAGGATTCATTAGGGTTATTCATTGAAATTTTCTTTTACATTTAAAATGGTTGCATTTACTATTATTTGTTAAAATCATAATTATTTAATATTCCATTGAGTTTTCTTTAAGGATTATTTTCATTTTATCTTTGATTGATGAATGATGTTTGGTCTAAGTTGGATTGATCTGATACTAAAGAAATCGTTGATGAATCATTTTTAAAAATATTCAGATTTCTATTTTCAATTTAATTTCTTTAAATATTATTATTGCTGACATTTCTTTTATTCTCATTTAATTCCTTGTTGTAGGTATTTTCTGTGTTGTAGTTATTAAGATTTACATGAGGTCTTATGTTTTATGATAGAGCTCTTTAGTGATTGACAATACTTTTATTATTTTCGCTTGTAAGATTAGTTGATTTTTATGAAGATTAATCATTTACCATTTGAATTTAGCTTAAATTTAATGTTTTAGTTGGAGGAAAGTAGTTTAGACTTACATCATGCTTGTAAGATACAGGACTTACATTATTTTCAAATTAATTTAAAGGAGAATTTATATTGGTTTTTGATTTATGATACCCATTTTACATTTATACAAATTTTATGTTGGTTTAATTACTATTTATTTATCTTGGTTAAGGAGAAACTGATTTTTATTTAATTAAATGATAAGGCTGTTCGATTTAATTATAAGCAAAATTTGTTTGTAAATATTGAAAAGTTTAAAATGATTCAAAATCATACAGAATTTTCTCAGAATAATGATCTTCTTTGTGACATTTAACATATTATTCTTTCAAAGTATAATTATTATTTGATCTACCAAATGGAGAATATGAATTAAATGCACCTTGCCTTCTATTCATTTCTCGCTTTTTGTTGTTAGGAGTACCATCATCTTATTAGTTTTGTACAAAAGAAAAAGGTGAGAATGATCGAGAGCGATCCTTGACAATAAGAGGCTCTTCAGTTTTAATGCATTAGTATGGACTTTTTATTTTTATGGAAAAAGAAGACAATATTTTTTGTTTAATTTCTATAAAATTGAAGATCTCAAAAAGTCTCAGCATTCTTATTAAGCACTCAAACATTTCAAGTGAAGTCATTGGTTTAGTGTCAACACTATCTTCATTGTCAGAACACTGAGAATCTGAATTAATTGAAGAATTTAAAGAAATACAAGAAGGAGATTTTGAGGCATTTCTACTTATACTAGTTTGATTAAAATATTTATTGTAAACATTATTTGTTTTTATGCAAGTGCTGTTTGGAGTAGCTTTTGTTCTACTTTAAAAAGGAGATTTAGATAAATGAGGAGAATTTGCTGTTCTTTAAAAAGGAGAGCATTGTGGTGTTACATTCTGAGAATTTTTAAAATATTAATTTTATTTTGAGTTTGTTTAATGATAGTTTGAACGAAGTCCTGTTTGTATTGCTTAGACACTGTTAACTTCAGAAAAGCTCTAGATTCTGCTTCTTGGAGAGACCATTTGAGAATCAAGGGTTATTTCTCCTTGATAATAGCAGCTATTTCTGATTACTTGAATAAATTATTCAAATATTTCTTGTAGGATATTTGGAATAATTAATCCTTATTTTTTCAAAGCATCTTTTGAACTGAAATCACTCTTTTCAAAACTAAGAAATTCACTTAGAATGTATATGTTCATAGGGAGAACTTCGCTTTGAAAGTGAATTTAGTCCATGTTAATGAGTTTTAAATGAATTAAATGTAAATAATTTATCAGCTTTAATGTTTCTGGAAGTTTTGAGTAATTATTGTTTAAGTAGTTTTGTTAGTCATTTGACTCAACTGAGGAGAGGTCACAAGGTTCATTTTAACGTAGATTTGAAGCAATGCTGTTATTTTATCTGTGAGAAGGAAGAGGTGTTAGCCATTAAGAATCAATTATTTTAGAATTAGATCTAATTTGTCTTGTTTAATAGTTGCTGCTTTGATTAGAACAGAATAATTAATTGTAAGAAGGTGATTTTTACATTGTTGTATTTGCAACCTATTTTTGTAAAACGAAGGGGATATTTGCATTTTCAGTATTAAATGAAGATAAATTATTTTAATTCAAGCTGTTTAATTTGAAAGATGAAGAAAAAGCAACAATTAAATTTTGAATATTTTAAATTTCTCCAAAAAATTTGTCTAAAGTTAATTATTAAGCTATTTGCATTTCTTTTTGTTTTCTTTGATTAAAAATGTTCCAATCAGCTTTCTTTCTTTAGTGCCCTACCATCTAATTAGATGAAGAATTTGCATTTTATGAGAATTGTTCATCAAATTTATTATCTTTTGCTTTCTTTTCTTCATAAGTACACTCCTCGAATTCATGTTCAGTTAATTCTGTATCTTTATGTTAGAATTAGCCAAATTTATTTTCAGCTTATAACTAACTCCCATCAATTCTATTGCTTGAGTTTAATTTAAAAGTGCCTTCTCTTTAATATACTTGACCAGTACCTTCCAGATCTTCTTCGGTATTTTCTGGCTGAATATCCAAAGCAAAATCATCATCATGATTATCATTTTTTATTTAAAATTAAGAATTATTAAAAAGCTTCTTTTATTAATTGCTATTATTAGAGATATTATTAATAATATTGGTACTATTGTAATTCGTTTAATTTAAAACTTTCTTACTTGCTGCTTAATAATTAGAATTGTTTACTTAAAAACTATTGTTATCAGCTGTATTTAAAAAGCTTTATTTATTCTACATTTAATTTGTATTATTATTACTCATACCCCCTCTTTAGTTTAAATAATTACCTGTAGTATTATACTTCTAAAAAGAATCTTCATAATTATTACTTTTATATTAATTATTATTATTGTTGTTACTGTTAGAATAATCATTGTTAAAGTTGCTCAGCTTCCTTTGTTGAATAGAATATTATTAAATATCTTCGTTTTCATAGATATCATCAATTGATGAGAAATTTGAGCTATTTAAAAAACTCTTTTTCTTCTTCATTGTTTATTCTATTAAGTTTTTTAAGTTTTGAACATTCCTCTTTTCGTTGTTGCTGTCTTTTTATTTAGCCCATATTTACTACTATTAATATTCCTGGAAGGCTGAAAAAGGAGCATTTGACACCTGGTCAATAACTCCTCCATAATTCAAGTAACCTGTCCCCTAAGCCATTTCATCATCACTAAAAATGGCCATATTAACCCAAAGGTTTTCATATTTTTTAATAAGTTTATGAAGTATAAGAGATTAAATAGCAACTTAGCGTGCTTATTATCCTAGAACATTTTATGTTGTCATATCGTAGTTAATCTAATATAAAAACTCAAGCATTGAGACATGACCAAGATTTGCTGCAATATGAAGTAAACTCCACTTTTAAGGTCCTCCCTTTTTCTTTAAATTGAATAGTTATGCATTTTGTTGCTTTGGTTTTAATTAACCTGTGCTTAGTAAATCATCTTCTTCTTCTTATTTGCTATTATTACCTCTTTACCCTGCATAAACTAGGGAGGGTTATTCTGTTTTTTTATTCTTTTGATTTTCTTAGTTACTTTAGAGTTTTGATAAATTATGAGCTACTGCAAATTTTATTGCACTAAGAGATCCCTTTTTTGCAGCCAAGTGGATAGGGCACCACCCTTCTTTATTTCTGCAATTAGGATTAGCCCCATTATCTAAAAGTAGCTTTGATATTTTTCCAGATAAATAAATATCCTTTGAAAAGTTTTGCATACAAATGTGTAGAGGAGTATTTTTATCAAAATCTCTTAATAATGGACTCATCTTTTCTCGCTTTATAAGATTCTCTACAGCGTCATATTATATTTAGGTAACTGCCTTAAAAAGTAATTCGGAATTGAGCTTTTCTCTTTCAGATAAAGGTGGAGATATATCATAAAACATTTTATTATTCAATTACTTAGTGTAGCTCAAGTTAGGTTAACTTGGTAGCTTTTATCTTTCTTACATACTGCTTTAATCAGAATATTGTGAATTATAATCAGCTTATTCTTCGTTAAATCCATTATTATTAACTAAGAAATTGCCTTTCAATGGCTTCTATATCTATTAAATTTAAAGATTATTCTAATTTATTTGCCTATTTTCTATTTTATTTGTCCCATTTTTTCGCTGTTAAAATTGATTATTTAACTACGATGTTTATTAGCTTTATTATATTTAAAGAAACATCTGAAAAATTGAATTTTTTTGTTTAAACAAATAATTAAAATGATAAAAACAATATTCTTCAAATAATCTAGTTAGTTAATCAATCTATATATCTATCAATCTGAAACAAACTAACCAAAAACAAAAAAATTCAATTAAAAAACAAAGAAACAAAAATTAAATATAATCCAACTAGCATTGAAATTCTATCAAAATTTGTATTTAAACTATTTAATAAAGAAACATTAATAAATTAACTACTATTTTATCAAATATTTTCAGTTATTGATTGATAAGGCATATGTATTTTCTTTTTAAAGAAATTTATCTTAACATAATTCAAATATTTTTATTAACATGTAGAGAATATCTATCATTTCATTCACTTTCTTTTTTGTCTATTTTTTAATTTATTAAATACTTAAAAGCTAATATCAAAGTAATATTAATCATTGTTCATTTATATTCAATCTATTACATTTTACTCCTTTCGCTTAAGAATATTTTTATCTTCTTATTTAAATTAAAATGATTCATAAAAGCATAAATATTTTTTATTCATTAGATTTAACATTATCAATTAAGTTTTTTATAAAAAAAAAGTAAATTATGTTGCTTAATTTATTAACTAAATTAGATGTTAGTTAGTGTATTATCAAGAATGCAATTTATAGAAATGTTAATTATTTTTAATATCATTTATTAGATATTTTTAGAGAAAAATAATTTTTTGACAGATTTTTTTTTCTTAATAACTTCCTCAATCACCTTAAATTTGAATTAAAAAAAATGGTTTTTAATCTATTTTGGAATTAAATTCTCATTAAACTAAATCCTTAATTGAATAAGATTAGTAAAGTAAGGTAAATACAATTTTTTTTACTGAGATTATAGATGTAATTTACAAATTTTGAATAAAAACTTAAATATGAACAAATTGATATTATGGATTGTATTAAATAGATTATTGTAAGTTTTTTTTTAGTTTAGTTCGTAATTTCATAGGAGCAAAATTGATATTTTAAGGTTAAATAGTTTAAAAGGTTTTATTGTAAAGTAAGTTTTTCAAACATCTGTACATTAACGTAGATAAGTTAAAAGTACATTTAGCTATTGATATAAGTTTCTTCTTTTTTGTTCTTGTTCACTAGAATAATTTTCTTCTTTATTATTTAACTAATTTGGTTAGGTAAATATGTTTGATGTGCTTAGTTAATTTTTGAGAAAACTTGAGTTATCTAATTGCATTGATTAAAAGCTAGTTCTTCCAAAGATTTAACTTTATTATCCTTGTAATAGAATCATAGAGACTTGTTGAGAGTTTCTACGAGATTTAAATTTATTTTCAAAGATTTTATCAAGCTTAGAATATAAAACTTATCTTAGAGCTTGAATTTAGTATTTAATAGCATCCTAAGTTGGTTTATAAAAATTTTTAGCACTGATTGAATCTTAGATTTAAAATATTTCCCTTTGATCCATAGCAAAACTTAAAATGAATTTAATGTATCTAAAATCGAAAATGTCATTTAAATTATTCAAGTCTTCATCTTTAAAATAGTTTTCAAGCCAATCTTCCATATCTTACAATATTTGATCTTAATCAACTTCAAGCAATAGGAAATTAAAAGGCAGAGATGTGTTTTCTTAATTGAGTTTAAGTTTAAGACGATTTAATAAGTGATTAACATGAGGCATAATTGCATAATCTAAATTAGCTAAGAATATTCTGAATATTTTTAGAAGCTCAGAAAAAAAGATATCATCAAGAGGCTTTTTCAGGAGAGGTTTTAATATAGATATGCATTCATCAATATTAATTTCATAATTTATTAATTTTGTGATGCTTTCAAAGATTAATGAAATGACATTTAGTTCTTTTGAAATAAAATATTAATTTTCAGGATTTTAAATTATTTTGCTTTTGTTAAAGCTTTCTGCCATGATTCTCATCATATCTTTGCATTTAAGATAATCCATAGGGAAAAGATAAGCACGACAATTTTCTAGTTTTTCAATAATAAAATTTAAGTCACCCATATCTAAGATACTTAGTTAATAAAGGGATTTATATAATGCGTTTTTTATTAAGAAAAAATCCATTTGAGTAACAAGTGTAATCTCATTTAGTTTATTCATGTAATATGCAATAGCAGATTAATTATCAGTTAGAAGGGATGCAAGAAATCTAATGCAAGCGCTAGAGCAAGCACTTGAAACAAATTTAAAAGATAACTTTGTTTCTAATTTTTAGAAACAGTTCCATACAACTAATCTAAGCTATTCCACACCACCCATTTCTTCTAAAAGATTTGAATTTGTAAAAAAATTATTCCATTTCATATTAAATTAACTCTGAAAAATATGTAAAGCCTGATTATCGAAATGTGAACTTTATAAACATTCACTAATGTAGCTGCTAATTTTTTCTTTTAAATTGGAATCAGCTAAAATTTTTTAAACTTTTCCATGTATATTATCATGAATAGTGGAAGAAATAACCATTTCACATTAATTACCAAATTCTTAAACAGGAACTTTGCAAATTAATTGAATCATTTTTTAAATTTTAGCATTTCCTTCAATGAATTCATACAATTTAGTAACAAGTTTGTCTTCAAAAGAAAATAAATTAAAAATACTTTCTAATTTTTCACTTTATCTGCGAAGCATAGAATTTGAATGCTTTAAGAATGATTTCTATTTTATCTAAGTCTAAGATATAGTAGTAGTATATTGGTCATTAATAAGAGAAAGAGTACTCTTGCGTTGTAACATAGGTTAATTTCTATTTACTACATTTTTTAGAGCTTTCTTTTCAGAAGGTGAAAAAACTTCATCATTTATATTATTCCCATATGTAAAATCACTTACTTCTAAAATTTAATCATTGCTCTCATTTTATTTAATAAAATTAGTCAAACTTTTATTCTTATTTTAATAGTCTTCATCTAAATGTTCCAACGTTTGTTTTCTATTTAGCTTGATTTAATCTCTAATACTCATTTTTCTCTATGGAGAAGAATTAATCACTGGTGAATTTTTTAACTGAGCTTGTGACTCCTTTTTAAGAATTTCATCAGAAACTATTTAAAAGATAAATTTGAATGTATTTAATTTCAGTTATTTAAAAATATAAATTTTCAAGATGATATGAAAATATAAATTTAAATGATTCTTTTTAAAATCAGCCAGCCAGCTTTATTTTTTGAATTTTAAACCAAAAAATATTCAAATAAAAAGAAGCTGGGTTGGTGTTGATAAATATAAAAAAAAATCTATTTCAGAATGAACAAAAATATTAATTAATTTAAATACCTTATTTATCTAAAAATAGCTAGCTGGTATTCTTAATGCTTTGTTTAGATTTTTGTGATTCAGATTCATTTGCATTTGTTCCTAGAAAATATTGTGTTGAGGATGTGGAATTAGTGACTTAAAGAGTTTATTTGTAAAATCTTTTTCTGTTTGTGTTTTTTTTGTTTTCTCTTTTTTCTACTTCTTCTATTTCACTTGGACTTTGAACTGATTAATTATCAGATGATTTATCTATAGTATCACATTAATTTTCTGCTATTTGATATAAATCACTGAAATAGTCTATTTTATCACTGCCTTTTCTTGAGCTTTTGCAAGTAAGAGATCCTAGCTAATAAAGTTGTTAAGAATTTTCAACTTAATTTGAGACAGTTTGAAGAGATTTTGAACTTTTAAGCAAAGAAGATTAGCTAGTTGTTTTTATTATAAATTATTTAGATTATTATGGATTCATAGATATCATATTTATTGATGGTATATCCCTCAAAGAAGTCTCTCTTGTAGAGCTTTCATGCAAATTATTACTCTGTTGACCACTATTTACTGAAGATTAAGTATAAGTTCTTGGCTTTATTATTTGATCTCCATTTTCATTTTCTAGCATATTTTAACTTTGCTTTGATTCAAATGATATCTAATCTTTTCCTTAAGCTTTAAAATCAATATTTTATTGACTTTATGCCATTTTTTTATGTTTATTTGATGACAAATCATTTTTATTCCCATTATTCAAAAAATAGTTTTCTGCATTCTTATTAGAAAATCCAATTTAATTGCATCGCTCGACATTTTCATTTTAAACTGTAATTTAAAATAAGTGTTTTAAATAAACAATAAATTAATTTTAGAATAAATGAAAAAATATTGATTTATTTTTATCAATTCAATTATTTTTTAAATTTTGGGGAGTGAGTTTGTTTACACCCAAAATAGATCATTATTGGTGAATAAACTTAAATATTTTTAACCATTTAAAATAAATATGATGGAAAGAGAAAATTAAAATGAATAGATTAATTTCAATAATAAATCAATTAAATTTGGCTGATTTTCTAAAAATTAATTTATTTTTCTACTAAATTTTACAATCAAAAAATTATAAGGAAATAAAAGAGCAAGGATACAAAAAGAAATCAATTAATTTTAAACATTACTTCAAATAAATTGGTTTATCTTGAATGTGTGTTTCTTTTTTATTATTAATTAAATTACTTTTGAATGAAGTGATTATTCACCAAGATAAATTGATAGTTAAGTGTAATGAAGGTATTATTGATTGTTTGTTTGGGATAGTAAAGGAATAAATTAATTTTAAGTAATAAATGATGTAGATTTGGTTTATCTTGAATTAATTAAAATTTTTTTAAATGGTGATATAACCACAATTAAGGTGGAGGGAAGGAAAGAATGATTTAATTAAGGTAAATAAAGTTAATTAATTTTACTTGATAATTTTTAAAAGTAATCAGTAGAATCTCTTTCTGAGGAAATTTAATTTTTTTGAGAATGTTAAAAATTATTAGGATCTTGATGTTGTTAAATTTCATTAATTTTCTTTTGTAATTCAATAGAATAAGTTAGTTATTTCATTATTAATCCTGAATTATTTGAAGAAGAGTTGTTCTCTAAATTGCTTTGGTCAGATGCCTCATCAATAATAGCTGGGTAGATGTTTGAAAAACTTTAGTTTGACTTTACCATTAAAGGCAAAGATGGATAAATTATTGGTGATGGTTGTAGACTATTAGTTATACTATCCATGTCAGCATCAAAGTCAAGGCTACCTCTTTTATTCTAATTTAAATTTATTATTAAGTTAATAACATAATATAATATATTTATTGATTATTTTATACTTTCATATTGGCCTGCTTTTTGTATCTTTCTTTTCTGGATATTTATGCATTGAGTTTATTTAACTTTTAAAGGATTAAGGTTTCTTGCTTGATCTTGAGTTGCTTCAAGAGTTCAAGTTGATCATTCTTTCTTCTCAGTTTTGTTGGAGAACCTATGCATTTCTCAGAGATTGTATTTTTTTCCCAATCCATCTTAAAGAATGTAATAGATACTTTAGAAATTATGTGGTTACTTGTGGTTGATAAAGTAAGTCGATTACTAAAATGTTTGTATTATTTAAATTGGCTCTTTTCCTTTTAAGGTATTTTTTATTTAATTTACTTTTTTTAAAATTCAATTTAGATTTATAGCCAGCCATTCAGAAATTAAATTTTTACTTGACCTCTATACAAAACAAATCTAAATCAATCATCAAAAAAAATTAGAATCAGTAAAGATTATACAATTTGTGTACTTCTTTTAATCAAATACTGTCTTTTTCTATTTTCTTAGAGTTTGTTTGTTAATTTAAATTACTTTTATACAATTTTAAGCCAACTGATCTTTTCTCTTGAAAAAACTGAAAATCATTAGAACTAGAAGAAAAAGTAAATGATATTTTACATGCACATTAATCAACGCGAATATATTTTTATACTAAATATAGTTTTGATATTTTTTGCAACAAGAGCAAGCCGGTTAACTTTAAATAAATAGCGTGAATATTAATCTAGATAAATACAAAAATTTTACATTAATCTTTAAAAAAATCAATATTTATTTATTAATTGTTAATAGAAAATATCTAATTAAATATTCTTTCTTTACTTCATATTTATATAAAAATCCTACTACTTCCATTTAAATTAGAGCTATTTTTAAATAATTATGGAAAGCATCTTCTAAAAATTTACAAACTTCATTGCAATTAATATTATATGACCAGATATAATGAGCAAGCATATATCTAATATTACAAGTTGTTTTTTTTAATAGTGGTTAACATTTATGAAGAGTAATATTGTCTTTAAATTACATAGAGAATATTATTGACTTTAATTATTTTAAATATTATTCTCTTAAGATAAATTCAAAAAATTTTTCTATAATCCATTATGAATAAAAGTAAAATAAATATTAGAAATTAGAAATATTTTTAAAGAAGAGTAAATGTTTATGATTATTCTAAGAAATAAAATAAAAAATTATTTAGATCTTACATGTTAAAGATATAACTCTGTTAAAGTAATAATTAGTTTGCTATTTATTATGATCAATATTTATTTTTACACTTTTATGAATATTTAATTTTCTTAATTTACATGTCTACTAAAAAAATTTCACCTATTGAAATTAAAACCTACAAATTTAGGTTTTTAAAAGAAAATATTATAGTTTGATTTTTAGAATTTATTTATCTTAAACTTTTAATTTAATAAAAATATTTGTTACTAATAATAAATCAAATATTTTAAATCCAAATTTAATGGATGGCTTTCAAAATAAAAAGTATTTTTAATATTTAAATAGATGACTAGAAGAGAAAAAAAAATAATAAATAAACACCAAAAAACCAGGTGAAAAAAAGTAAAATATTCGTGTATGTAGTCTTGAAAAAATTGAAAAAGACAGTACCTTAGGGTGCTACATATATATATATAAATAGATCTTAACAATTTTTTAATTTTGTTTTAATGAACATATATTAATATGTTTGCATTTAAATAAAAATTAGAACTTTGTTGATTCTTAAAAGATTGTTAAACTATCTTAAAAATAAAAAAAGTTATTTATTTATTATGAAAGAAGAGATTAGAATTTTAAAATTTAAGAAAACTAAATTAAAAGAAACAAATTTCAAATGTTTGATGATTATCTATTTTTAGTTACAAATGCTCAATTAATAAACATTAAATAATCATGGAATAATTTTTAAAATAAGTTACCAATTGTTTGTTAATTAGTTTTGATTTTAATAAATATTTGTTGGTTTTTTTTTGAAGGAAAGAGGTAGACTAGCAATAATTTAAAAAAGAAAATAAATAGAAAATTTAATGCTTGAATGTATTGTGAAGAATATACAATAGAAGAATATTAGAAGAATGTCTTAAAGATAAAATATGATTTATTTGATAGTTGAATTAAAGAATATTTTATTTATTTATTTTTTGTAGTGGTTAAGTTTAGATTTTAATTATAAGTTGAGCTTTGTTGATTGTTTTTAATTGCTAAATTAAAAGAAATGTCTTCTTAAAAATTTGAAACAAGAAAGATTAAATTTATTTATTAAAAGATTTTTTATGAATTACTCATTAATAATTGAATAACTCATTGAGTTTAGTTGATATCAAACTTAATAAGGAGCTAATCTACTATGCTGTTTATGCGACTGTTTTGTTGATTTATTTTATTTTCTATTATTAAAGCTACTTTTTGTAAATTGCTTATTTTCTTAGCATTGAGAAGAAGTATTTGTATTTTATTTTTAGCAGAAATATATTCTAAAAGGTCTTTAGGATCTTGTGATCCTTCTAAGAGTTTCTTTTCTCTCTTGTACTTGAGGATAGCTAAATGCTTAATATTATAAACCATATCAACTTTACGGATGGCTAAATTTTTATGAAATCTTGTCTAGAATATTTTATCAAATTTTTTATCTATGATGTCATAATTTTAGATATTTCCCCCATTAGCATCACCAAGGATTTGCATGTTTTGTTTTTTTAGTATTTTGTAAAAGGAGCTCGAGGCACTGTGATCACTATTTTAAAAGGAGGAATTTGTATTATTAAGCTAGTTATTTTCATCAAATTCACTTTCTTTATAATTTAAGATATTATTTTCTTACAGATTTAGGATATTGCTACCATTTAGTTGCATGTCGAGATCATTATCATCATTAGACAGTTGACTATCATTCAATTATTAGTCTCCATTTTGTTAATTGCTAAGTTACTTGAGTGGTCTACTTTTATTGCTTAGATGGTCTGACTATTTAACTGTGTCCTAGAGATAATATTACTAATTCTTAGGTGTTCCGTTAGGGTTTAAGTGAGAATTTTAATCAAAGGCTCCTTTAAGATTTTTGAGTGTGAAGGATTTTTAATAATTATTATTATTCTTAAAGTAACTTGAACCTTTCCATATGTCGATTTTACTTGATTTATAATGCGAATTATCCATTCTTAATGAATTTAGTTTTTTCTAGCTTTTGTTAAGCTGAATTTAATCTTAGTTCAATTAATTTTAATCACTCACTTCTGATTTTAAGTGTGTCAATTTTCTATGATAATAACTATCTGCTAGTAATTTATTAATGAGAACTTTATTATTTGGTTTATGGATAGAATGACCTTCTAAGCCTTCTATTTTTTAAGTTTATTGATTCTTTTGAATATTCATTTATTGGTTTTGAGTTTCTTCTTAAGTGATTCTTTGCTGATCAATTTGTTACTCTTTGCGAATCACTTTTCTCAGAGCATTTAAATTGTCAATGAAATTTTGATTACAAAGAGACAAAACATCTTAATGAGGTAGCTTATCTCTAGTACCAGTCAAGCTGAAAATGTTTTCACTTGCTTTTCTAGCTTAATTTATTTCTGTGTGTGGCTTATAAGAGCTGTTACTAACATGAAAGGAGTTTTTAAAATTGGATTAAGCTGCACTGAAATGTTGCTATTTATTTTCACTTATTGGTGATGGCTAGATGGTCCTACTTATTTAACTATAATCACTCATTATCTTTGTATTATCTTTTTATCTCTAAGATTATTATTATTGTTGTTGCTGTTATTATTATAATTTATCAAAAGAAATAAAATTATTTATTTAATCAGATTGTGATTTGCTTTTTTCTTCTTTTGAATTTCTTTGTTAAATATTGTTCATAAAATCATTTTGAGCTTTTTAAAGCTTTTATTAGACTTGAATAAAATATTGTCTTGATTAAACTGGGTTCATTAATTGGCTATTTTGATTATCTAAACTTCTATCTTTTGAATTATGTAACTCATTACTTTATCTTTGAAATTTACCCTGTAACTTCTACAACTACTCCTACTAATTTTACATTTCAAATGCGTTTTACTTAATTACTTCTTGAGTTATTTGTTCCATTTAAGCCATAGATTATTGGATATCTAAAGTCACATTTGTTCTATGTAGAAGGTCATTAATAGAACGAGTGGGAACCACTTTGCTGCTTTGAAAATTGCTAATTGTATTATGGTTGATTTTACTAGAATACTATGTTTTATTTTAACTTCTGAACTGATTTAAAGACTGAGATTTACTCAGAGGATTGTTGATGGACTTGCGTTTAAAAAATATCTATGAGGTTAAAAGTCCAGCTGTATTAGAAGAACCAACACCACTTCTCTTGCTTTCATTCAAAAAAGACTACTTTAAAGCTTATGCATTAGAAGCTCCTGTGTAACTAGTCTACCAATATTAATTAAATTAATTAGAAGATTGAGAAATTGGACTCATATTACCTCTACTATTCCGCTCCTAGCTTCCTACAAAATTATTTGATTTTTAAAACCCAATTTGATTATTCTAAGATTCTTCTTAATAATTATCAAGCTCGCTATCCCTTGCCTGCTTAAATATCTTAGCATCTTCAATCTTGTTCAATTAGCTAATAGTTTTATTATGCATTACTTTTGAATGATCCTCTGAAAAAATCTAATTAGTATGCTAAGAAGAAATCTAAATACTTTTAGATGCTATCCCTAAACCAAATCCAGCTGAAAATTACTTCTTAGCATCTTATTTTGTATAATCAGCCAGCTTAGTCTATGTATCACTATTGACTTTATTTAACTTTTTTACTTACATGTTTGCTTATCTGATTAATAATAATTATATTCAATTTGATTTGATTGAATTAAACCAAGCTAGCTAGCTCACTACTGTTTTCAAAAATGAATATAAACTTAATTTATTAAATATTATTAAATTTATTAATAAACAAACAAATAAAAAAGTCATCTTTCTTCTTTTATACAATTGATTAATTGATTGATTTATTATTTTAATTTTTTAGTGATTTTGATATATGAATTTTAAGTGTTAAAAGTCAATATATTAATTTTAATATTTTTATTTATTCATTATAATAATTACACAATATCAACATTTTTTAGAAGGCTCATTCAAAAGACCTATCAATTAGCCAATCATAAATATTTATTTATTATTTTCAATATTAATAATCTTTTTTACTTTGTTTATATAAATTAATTTTAACATTTCGAATCAAAATATCTGATACTTTTTTTGGTTTGAAAACAAATTTATCAAAACATTTAGTAAGGCAAAATTTAGAACATAAATAAGAATAAAATTTATTTTTATTAGAAACCAAGAAAGAAAGAGTTGATAAAAATGATTTTAACAAAATTAAAATTATTCATCTATTTTTATTAAATTTTGAGAGTTAATCATTAAATTATTTATCTGCCTTCTCATTTAAAATAATCATTATTCCAAAATGACCAGTCTTTTTGCTTTCTTGAGCTTTTGTTATAATCTTTATGACCCAATTTTATTATCACTTTTAAAAAATAAATATATTATGAAAAAAGAATGAGAAAAACATTAAAATGTTAGCTAAATTTGAAAACATCAAATAAAAATTTATAAGCCAAATATCAATTAAATCAACTGAAATGAGTTAATTGCTTACAGCCTTTATTTATTTATTGAAAAACGAATAATTAATAGTGAAGTATTATTCTTACCTTAGGTTAAGAGTCAATACTTTGTTAGAGGTTAGAGCATTTTCCTAGTTGAGATGCTATTCTTAAGCTCCAATTTAATCAATATTATTCTAACTTTTAAAATTAAAAAATAAATATGAGAAAGCAAAAAAAATTTAAAAGAATGAGTTAATTCGGTAATAATTTGAAATAAATCTAAAAACTATAAAAAAATTTTGAATGTAGAATCTAAACTAATATCAAGTAAACTAATCCAAATTATTAGTCAAAATTAATAATTAATTTTTAAACACTATCCTTACGAGAGGAAAAGGAAGAGAGTTTAGAGGTTAGAGAATGTAGCCAAGCTTTATCCAAGTCCTTATGCTCCTGTATCACTAATAATATTCTTCCTTTTAAAAATTGTAAAAATAAACATTGAATATATTTAAAATAAGGAGCTAAACATAAAACGATGAGTATACCACCAGTTCTCTAAGTTGTGGTGATAAAAAAAAAACTTTATGAAATATACCACTTTAATTTAAAAATCACCTTAACTTAGAAAATTCTAAGGTGGTTTTTCACTTGTCTTGGCACATTATAATATATTAACAACCTTTTTAGGTAGAATAGCAACCTTGGTTTATAAACCTGGAAAATTTTAATTGAAAGTAAGATTTTCTTAATTAAAATGTATGTAAATCCACTTTAATTTTTTTTCACCCAAAAATTTGTTAATATTAATAAATTATTTATTCAAGTTTTCAGATAGAAAAAAAATCCTTATTTGATAAAAAAATTGATAGAACTATTAAATAATCCATTATAAAAATTTTTTGAGTAACATTTGATAGTAGGATTTAACCTTCTTACTTTTATTTTATGCTTTTTTTTCTTTTGTTAATTTATACACTTTAAATTTTCTTCAAAAATAAATGAATCTATATTTTTTATACATTTTAACCCATAATTCAAAGAAAACTAAGAAACCTGAAAATTATCTCACCTTAAACTAGAAAACTGATGATATATGAAAATAATAAATAAAAATCATGAGAAAAATATCTCTTAACAAACCTAAATTAAATAATTTATTTTTAATAAATTTAAGTCTTTATTTAGCTAAAAAGGCATCGTTAATTATAAACTATTATTCTTACCTTAGGTTAAGAGTTAAAGCTTAAAGGTTGGAGCACTTTGTTAACTCAGATCCTAATCCTTTTTTATATACCCATATCGCCAATATTATTCTTACTTTCAAAAAAAAAGTAAATTAAAATAAAAAAAGCGAAAAGAAAAACAATATTATTTCAATTAAATATGAGAACAAAAAATAACAATTTATGATGAGCCTAATAAATATCAAGTATGCAAAGTTAAGGTAGTCACACTCATAAATATAAGTCTTTATTAATTCAAAAATACAAAATTAATATTGAAACACTATTTTTACTTTAGGTTAAGAGTCAAAGTTTAGAGATTAGAGCACTTTGCTAATTCAGACCCTAATTCCCATGCTCCAATTTCATCAAACTAATTTGAACTTTTAAAAAATTTGAAAAAAAAATATTTAAAAGAATGACTAAAACATAACAATTTTAATTAAATCTTAAAACCACAAACAAAAATCAATCAAATGAGTTAGCAAATATCAAGTAAACCAACTCAAATTTATCAGACAGTTGCTCAGTCACTTTTAAATTAAAGTTTTATTTATACAAAATAGCAAAGTTAACATTGAAACACTATTTTTACTCGAGGCGAAGAGCCAAAGTCTAGAGATTAGAACATTTTGCTAATTCGGATCCTAATCCTAATACACCCACTTCTCCTAAATTACTATCACTTTATAAAAGTTATAAAAATAAAATATTAAATAAATAAACATTTAAAAGAATGATAAAATTTGACTTCGTTATTAATACAAAATATAAAAATTAATGAATCAACTCACCAACAAACATAAATAAAACTCACTTAAATGAGACAGTTGCTTAAAATTTAAACTCTTAATTTATTCAAAAGTAAAAAATTAATATTATTATTTTTACCCAAGATAAAGTGTCAAAGTTTAGAGATGAAAGCATTTTGCTAACTCGGATCCTAATAGTTATATGTCCATCTCATCAATCTTATATTCTCTTTCAAAAATTATAAAAATAAATTTATGAAAGGTATTTTTAAGAGAACCAGAAAAATAAATAAATTTGAATTAAAAATAAAAAATAAAAATCAATAATCTAAATATTATAATTTTATTGATATAATTATATTGAAAAATTATTTTTACCAGAGACAAAGACTTAAATCTTAGAGGTTAGAGCATTTTGCTAACTCATATACTAATCCTTGTGCTCCGATTACCATTTTACAAATCTTACTTTATCTTGAAAAAATTATAAATTTTAACAATAGAATGGTAAAAACATAAAAATTGGAATGAAATATGATGAGCAAAATATTAAGTAAACTAATCCATATTAGTCCACCAGCCACTCTTAAATTAAAGCATTTATTTATCAAAAAAGCAAAATTAATAAATTAAAATGGTATTTTTACTCAAGGAAAAGACTCAATGTTTAGAGATTAGAGAATTTTGATAACTCTGACCCTAAAGTTTTAGTGCCCTTTTCACTAACACTATTATAGCTTTAAAAAATTTTTCAAAATAGATATTGAATAAAGAAATGTTAAAAGAATGAAAAACATAAAAATATGAATTCACTATTAAAAAATCAAATAAAAATTAATGACTATTTTTACCTTAGGTCAGATCCAAAGTTAAGAGTTTAGAGCATTTTACTAGCTGTGATCCTAACCTTGATGCACCTATTTCATCAATATTATTGCAACTTTTAAGAAATTATAAAAATAAATATTCAATAAGAAAAGACTAAAAAGAATAAAAAAAAGTTAATATAAATTTATAAAACAACAAAGAAAAATAAGTTAAGAAAATATTAACAAACCTACCCATATTTATCAGTCACTCAATTATAAATATAAATTTATTTAAAAATGATAATTAATATTGAGATGCTATTTTTACCTTAGATCAAGAGTCAAAGTTTAGAGATTAGAGCATTACACTAAGCAAGGCTCTAATCCTTATACTCCAATATTACCAATATTATTGTTACTTTTAAAAAAATATATCAATAAATACTAGAATAAAGAAATATGTAAAAGAATGAGGAATAAATATCAATAAGCCAACTCAAATTAATCAGACAGTCAGTTACTCATAAATAAAAGTCTTTATTATGCTAACATAATTAACATAGAAAAATTATTTTTACTTGAGGTCAAGAATCAAAGTTTAGAGTTGTGAACATTTTGCTAAGTCCTAATTCTTATGCTCCAATTTTACCAATATTATTATCGCTTATAACAAAAATAAAATATAAATTTTTGAAAGAAACTTGATTTTTACTAGAGATCAAGAGTCACAGTTTAGAGTTGAGAGCATTTTGCTAAGCAAGATCCTAATACTGATACACCAAATTCACCATCTGATACTTCCAACCTCTCAAAAATGATAAAATTAAAAAAAATATATTGTAAACAATGAGAAAAACATTTAGAATTAAGTCTTAAAACAAGTAATAAAAATTGATCAATAAGCTAAATAAATAAAAAATCAAGTAAAAAAATCTAACTAAAATAGCCAGCCAGTCACTTCTTAATTAAAGCATTTGTTTATTAAAAAAGTATTTTTATATTTAAACCTTTTAAAGAAAAGTTAATAATCTACTATTCAGATTTAATTAAGAAGTTAAATTAGATCTACATAACTTTAAATAGAAAAAAATTAAAATTTTTTTTTCATTCCAAAGAAATTGAAGTAAAATATTAAATATTTTATATCAACATTAATTTATTTTAACTCGTTTAGATTTTCATTTTTTCAAAAATTAATTAAAAAAATTAATTTTTCAAATAAAATTTTGAAAAGTCTATCTCAAAAATAATGTAATTGAAACCCCATAAGATTTTTAAATAGAATATTACAATATTTAAAAAAATCTTATTAATACTAAATCAATAAAATTTTAATCTAATTTCAAAAAAAAAAATTTAATTCATAATTAATGAAAATGGTTTTAAAATTGAAATTAATCAATTTTAATTGGTAAAATAAGAATTTAAAACATAAAATATATAATTTTATTTCATTTGAGACTGAATTTTTAACTTTGTTTAAATTATTTTGTTCGCTTTTTGTGTTTAATCTTTAAAATTTTTAATTTTTAATTTATTGTGAATTTCTCTGTATCATGAAGATTTCATGCACTTTGATTGCTAAGCTGCTTAAGGATCAATAAGATTTTACGTTTGTTCTTTTTTGATATCTAATTTAGGGGTTTTAATTTGACTGACTAGTTGAGAAGATTGTTCATTAAAATTTTAATTCTATGTGAGTAATTAAGATGAAATTTATTTAAAATATGAATTAACTAATAATTCTATTTGCTTGTAAGCACTTTCTTTTGAGACTTGATAGAACCATTCTACTAATTCTTCAAATTTGAATGTTTCTTATTGATTTTCGGCATTATAACTTGTTTCATGAGGATGGAATTCTTTAAGACGGATTATGCATGATGGGACTTCAAATACTCTGTTAATGACTCCACAGCATAAAAGCAATAGAGATATTCTTAATGATTTTAGACCAAATTGCTCTTCAAATGAGATTTTTGAATACAGATTTTTTATGCTTAATTATTACTTTTATGAAAGATTATTTTATTAACTAAAATTTTGATTTATTGATGTGTTTGTGCTTTGGCTTAAAGTTGAGCTCATAGGATTGCTCATGTTCATGTTTTTTTAAGAGTTGTTTCTGCTCATTGTTTGCTGTTTTGCAATGAAATTGCTCGTGTTTTTACTTTAATTTTATATCATTGAATTGAAAAATTATTGGCTTTTATTTCTTGATGGTGAATTATATTATTTTCTTGATATTGATTAAGGAGAAAGTTTTGGAGACAATTATTTTGGATTAGCTGTTTCTTTTATCTTTTATATTTATTAATCCAAATCAGGGATATTTTAGAAGCATTTTGCTGCAAAGCTGTAGATTTTAGTGAAAATAGTTAGAGTTACTGCTCTGAATGGCAACTTTATTTCATTAGGTAAGCTATTTATATAGACTTCAGAATCTACTTTTTCAGGTATTTCTTCATAAACTCCTTTTTTAATATCTTCTAGATCATAATTGTAATCTTATACTTCTTATGAGAGAAGATGATATTCTGGTGTCCACTTTTTGATGTCTTGAATAATCTGGCATTTCATGTTTTTAAAAGCTTTGCAATTAACAAAATTAGCCCATTCTTTCAAATCAAAAATATTATCTGTCTCATCAAGATAAAATTTAAGATTTTGTAGATAATAAATAGCAATTTTAAGAAGGAAATATTTCAAAACTGTAAATTCCTTTTAGCCTAATAGATCAATAATCCATCCTTATTGAACTTATTAATATGCAATAACAAGCATTTAATATCTGCAAATTAATAAATTATAAATCATAATGTGAGTGCGAAATTAAGAACTATTTTTCATTTTCATTCTAATTGTCGAATTTCTCACCATCATAACACTGCTCATTTGACCTGTTGTAATTTCTTAACTGTTCTTATTTTCTTCATCTTATTAATCAGTAGAATTCTCTGATCCACTCCCTTACTTCTCATTCACTTTAATAACTTATTAAGATTGATACTTGAAAAGTGTAGGGAATTTATTTTCATAAAATTATATTTTTTCATCAATATTTTCAATTTTATTTTTAATTAAAGCAGGGTGTTAAATCAACTCTTAAAATCCAATCCTCTCTTCAGGATTTACCACAAATATTTTCTTAAATAAATCTTTCATTTAATCACTAATTATAAATCTTTATTCGTTTGTTTTCTGCTAGCTTTAACCAGAATTTTATTCCAATAAAAATTCCTTTTGAAGCTAATTTTTAATGTCTTCTTCCAAACTCATTTTGCCCATTTTAGATTTGCAATGAGTTTTGATAAATAAATCTACATCAAAAGGATGATCCTCACAGCATTATTTAATTACTTTTAATAATTCAGCTGGGTTATCTTACCTGGATCCAAAAGGGAATTAAAAAAACAACATCACAAATAGCAATACACCTAGACTCCAAATATCTACTTTGTAATCATAATAATTTCCCATAAGCACTTCAGGAGCCAAATAGGCTTTTGTACCACAGAAACTCCTTGCCAAATGCTCTCTATTGGATGTTGGCATAGTCTCTAATTTCTTAGCTAAACCAAAATCAGCTATCTTTATAACTCCATCTTAAATTAATACATTCTCTAATTTCAAATCTCTATGAATGATTCCTTTCTCATGGATACTCTAAAATCCATTCAATATCTATAAAAATATATCAACTGCCTCTTTCTCTTCTAAAATATGATCTTTCTTATGATACACATAATCCAAAAGATTGCTATCACAATACTCCATAACCAAAAACTAATACTATTATTTATCATATGGCAAATTACCAGTGAAATTTTCAATCATCTTAACCACATTAACACAATCAATATTTTGTAAAACTTCAATTTCGCTCTTCAGAAATTTTTAAGAAGTCTTTGTTACCTTCCTAAGAGTCTTTATAGCCACTACCTACTTAGTTTCTTTATGAAAGCACTTATAAACAACTCCATAAGCTCCTCTTCCTTTTATTATAATCAAAGATTATTAAACTCAATCAAAAAGAGAAATAAATCCTACCTAAATAACTCTCAATTTTGTAATCTCCTATTTCAGTAAGATATAAATCCATATTTTAATAAAATAACACTCAAAAAAATATAAAAGGGGATGATGATCTAAATTTTATTTATCTATTTGTTTGTTTGTTTGTTTGCTTGCTTGGTTGTTAGTTGCTTTGCTTTGCTTTGCTTTTTTTTAATTTAAAAATATCTATGTAATATTAATTAGCTATTTAGTTAATTAGCTAGTCAATATCTATGTAAATAGACTCTAATTTTTCTATTAGATTATTTTCTTCTACTAATTTAACTTTTTATGTTTTTACATAAATAGTAGAGTTAAGTGATTAAAATCACTTTTAATTTTATTGATAATTTATTTAATCTTAATAATATAGGCTATCATCTACCTCCTGTGGATATATACTGATATATATATGTGTATTTTCATCAACTTATCAAAACTACTGGATTGAACTTATTCAAATCATCAAATAACTTCTGATCTAAAATCTAAATAATCATTGTTAATAATATAGACAATAAATCTATTTCTTCTATCAAAAAAGTTTCACATTTTTACTAATAGATCAATTTATTAATAATTAATTATATACACAGACATCTAAGTTATATTTTTCTTATTGTTGGTAATCTATTTTAATATCTAATTAAATTATAAAGGCACTTCACTTATACTAACTATTAATTTTATATTTAATTCTCTTGAAAAATGGCCTTTTTATTGATAAACACAAATTATTTATTAGAATTACATCATGGATTAAGGCAATTCTTTTAAATTTAAAAAATAAATAACATTTGTTTAAATCATAAAAATATCCCATTTTAATGATAAATTCTTCAAGTAGAACAGTTTCTGACAAAAATATCTCAAAGTTAAATTGTAAAATTGGTTTTTTTTTTATTAACAGATAGATAATAATATTTTTTTAGGAAAAATAAGAAAATAAAGAGGTACTTTGTATTTTAGTCCAATTCATTTGTTATTAATTTTTATATTATTTTATTTGCTTTTTTAACACCAATAATTTAAATAATTTTAAGAATAGTATTGTTTGAGCTGAGTGGTTTTTCTTCAAGAAAAGTAAGGCCACTTTTCGTAGAAATAATTAATGAAAAATCTTCAGTTTTTAAATTGAAACTATTTTAATTGATTATGATGGATAAAATTTTTAATTTTTAGAATTATTGTTTATTTAATTCTTAACGAAGTGTTCATTGACAGAATCAAACTTTATTCTTCCCCTATTATTTCTTCTTACATCTCATCATTATAGTCAATTTCTAGCAAGTTTATCTTATGAATCTTTAATATTGTACTCTGAAGCTATTCTTAAATCATTAATACTACTTTTATCATAAAAATATTGTATTATTTTAAACAAGAGAGACAATTTATATTTTAATGAGACATTTATTATTTTAATAAAGTGTCTAGTACAGTAGTATTTTTAAATTATACAGATAGTATAGAATTATATAGACACTGCATATTTCAAAATACTTAAATACTAATAAATTTCATCACCTATTCTTTAATTTAGAATTTGAGCATTAAAGTAATTATATACTAATATATTTGATTTGTTTTAATAGATAGATTTTGCAATTTGAATTAATCAAAGTTGTATTAGCCAGCCAATATTTTATAATTTGTCAAAAAAAATTAAATAGAAGTTTATCTTTTCTAGATAGATAGATATCAAAAATTTTATCAAATAATTTGATAAAGTCAAATATTTGTGCAATTAATTTGAATTAATTGAAAGAGGAATATGAGTACACTCAAAGCAGCTAGAGCAGATAATTTTTACTACCCTTAAGATTGGGATCCTTCAAAAGTAAGCATTTTATTTTTTTTGCTGAAAATGCTTAAATTTCTTTTTAAATAATGTTTGATTAAGTCTTATCTTTTAATCAAAATAGGGATCTTTGAATAAATTCTAAAATTCTCATCCTTTAGGAGATCGTGCTAAAAAAATAGACTAGGGAATATTAGTTATTAGATATGAAACACCATTTCATGTGAGATGTCTTAAATGTGACAACATGATTGCTAAAGGTGTTAGATTTAATGCTGAAAAAAGGAGAGGTAATTATATAATTAACAATTATTATTTTGAATCTTCAATATCAATGCTAATATAGTTGGAAAATACATGAGCAGTACTATTTGGGAGTTTAAAATGAGATGTCCTCATTGCTCAAATACAATAATTGTAGAGACAGATCCTGAAAATACTGATTATAATTACAAAGAAGGTGCAAGAAGAATAGTAATTCATTTTATATCTGTTTTTTAAACAACAAACTCTTTGAAAAAAGCTTAAAAACTATCAAATACTAAATATTTTGTTTATTTATAAATTAGCTTAACACAGAAAATGCCAAAACTGATGTTTAATTTATTCGTGATGACTCTGAAAAAGCTAAAATTTAAGAGGATGCATTTTACAATCTTGAAAATAAGAATTCTGATGAAAAAGTGGCCTAGTAAGAGAAGCCTAGAATACAATCTATGATGCAAATGTCTCATGTAGATTTAAATATTTTTTGATAGAACAATTAAATTAATCAATTATTCATTTAAAAGGACAGATATCAAAATGACTTTGACAATAATTTGCTCTTGAGAAATAAGTTTAGAAAGGAAAAGAAGTAATAGGAAAAAAATGAAGAGGAGGAAAAGAAAAAAAATAAAAACTTTGTTTTGCCTATTGCACCTACTAGACAAACAGATATGGTAAATTGATTATAATTTTTTTATTGTTTTTTGAGTATTTTTGATTGAATAGATAAAGGTTAATAATGCACATTTTAGAGGACCTAATAACTTCCAAAAAAATAAGATAGAAAAAAGATCAGAGATTTTAAGAGGTAACATCTTTTAAGATAAATAATAAGAAGAAGTTAACAAAGTATATAAAAAAATTGATAAACTACCTAAATCAACCTAAATGATGATTAAAAACTCCATAAAATTGAATCAAAAAAATCAAAATTCATTTAACATTGTACATAAAAAATGATTATTTCTACTCAATAATTAGATTTTCAATGAAAATATAATTGTAAATACATATAAAAATATTTATTTTTTAGTCACTATTAAGTCAGATATTAATTCATGTGTTTCTTTGTTTAATTATTTTCATTATGTTGTATAAATTAAAGCTTAAAGTTCTACTTAAATATTAGATTAAGCCTAAACGAATCCTTTAAAATAAGAGATAAATTAAATCAAAATACATACATATATATATATGTATAGTACCCTAGGGTACTGCCTGTTCGGCTACATACAGTTATACAGTTTACAGTTATATATT